>PYHW01010656.1:1020452-1046788 GCA_013186435.1 Turdus rufiventris | reverse complement strand
GGGGCAGGACCCTCTCCCTGTGCCTTGTTCTCCCCCTCCATCCCACCCCCTCCTCAGCAGCTCCCATGGGGGACAGGATCCCTCCCTCTCTGCTCCACAGTCCCCTCTGGGCCAGGGACCTCCACAGCCCCCGTGTCCCTGCACACCCCTCAGGGGGTCTGGGCTGTGCTTTTAGGGTGTGTGGTAGCACAGATCCTGCTTGTGGGGCAGAGGGGACAGCCCAGAGCAGGGCACAGCAGGGGCTGGAGCCATGGACCGGGACAGCATTATCCTGGAGGGATGGGGCGGCACAGAGGGACAGGGGACATGTCCCCACCCTGCCTGGTGAGGGGAGCTCGGAGGTGCCACCCCATTCTCGGCTCGGGGTCCCCAGGTCACCTCTGCCCTGGAATCGGACACGTCCCCTTGCTCTCCTGGGGCCGAGACAGGACGCTGCGGGTTTATTCTGCTTTAAAAGAAAACCAAAAAAAGCACAACGCAAAAACCACCCAGAAATGGGCAAAGCTGCTTTTTCGGAGTTACACTGGGCTGCTGTTCTGCCGTGCCCTCCCTGCACCGCCGCTTTGGCACCCCGGGGACTGGAACCCGACGGTAAAAATTCACCTCCTGCGCTTTGGGCTTCGGGATTATTTGTTCGTTCAGTTCAGCCTTTGTCTCGGCCGGGGTGCACGGAGAGGAACACGCGTGGGTCTGGTCACCCCACGAGCAGCGCCGGTTCTGTCGGATGTGCCAGCGTGGTGTCTGGGGTTCGCTGCTCCCCTCCCGTGCACACCTTTGGCAGGAGGCTTGGATGACATCTTGCTCTGGCACGCTCCTCGCCTTTGATCTCGAGTTTCCTGCCATGGATAACGTGTTCGGCAACACGCGAGCCCGGCCCCGCAGCTGCCGGGGAGGGCGATGCGGGTGCCTCCTCCTCCTCCTCCTCTTCCTCCTCCTCCTCGTCCCGGTTTTCCCCAGCTGGCTGCTGCCTACAGCTCCCGGCTTTCCTTTGTTTCGGGTGCCGCCAGGACGGGCTCTCACAGCCCAAGGATGCTCTGAACGGAGCAAAGCCAAGCACAAATAGACACCCCTCCCCAGCCCTTTGTTTCCGGGCTCAGCTGGTTTTTACACAGCGCCGTTTCGAGTACCCAGGCCGATAAACCGACTACTCAATGTCGCTTCTTTTTTTTATTTTTTAATTTTTTTAAATCCTATTCTGAGTTATTTTGGGCGCTTTAGTTTGCAGGGAGCACATCCCGGCTGCAGGCTGTGCCGGAGGGATGTGGCAGCTTCCTGGGAACAGGGTGAATTTGCCAGAAGCATAACTGGAACATCTCGTGATTGTCCTCTGGTGTCCTCCTCGCGTCTCCTCGGGTGAGCAGAGCCATAAGCTCTCGCACCACGCTGAAATCTTGGATCCCCAGGAGTTCTCCTGGGAGAACTCTGACCCTGGTTTGTAAGACCCGCTGCCAGCAGCAGCTTTGGGGACAGAGGAGGGTGAACAAAATCCAGGCTCAGCACTGATGGCTGAAATCAGCCCTTTTGAAATATATATACACTTGTCTTTAGAGAAAGCAAAATATAAATTCTAATATTATTAGCATAATTATTTTTTAGATTATTACTGCTGTTTCATTTCCCTCAGGTGTTAGGCTTAATAACAAAACCATCACCTGAATTAATTTGAATGCTATTTTTTTTGCACAACAGATGTACACAAAGCACGTTAAGCGTGTCAAATAGCCCCTGAGTAAATCATGTTGTTTGCTCTATTACTTTATTCATACAGGTTCGATGCTCCAGCTGATGCATCTGGAGTGCTGTGCCATCTGGAGCAAAAATTAAATACAAATTTGGCCTCTGGCCTGGAAAAATAACAACCCCATGCCCCACTAATAATCAGCAATAGAAGGATAGAGCCTAACAGAAGAACTGTTAAAGATTGCTTGGGGGCAATGTGGAAGAGACCCAAAATGCACTAATTGAGGTATTTAAAACATATTTAAAAAGAGAAAATACATGTTTCCAGCCCCATGTGCCAGACGCAGGCAGGAGCAGTGATGTGATCCCATTACCAAGGCACGGGCTGATACTGGCAGATGATGGTCCTGATCCTGAGCAGGTGGTGGAGCTGCTGGAAGTGTGTGTGGTGATGATTTCCCACATCTCCCAGCCTTGCTGCTGAAGGAAATCCCCTCCACAACCTCTCAAAGCTCTGCCTCACCACTGCTAGGCTCAGGTTTGCTGTTTTTGTCCCTGTTCACCAAGGCTGGGTTGGACTCTCCAAGCCTGCTGCTTGGGTTGCTGGCATTGCTGTTTGGTCAAAGGCTGTCTCAGATTTGGGGGGAACAAGATGTGGAGGTGGGGCAGCTCTGCTGGAACTTACTGCTTGTGCATCCCAGGCTCAATCCAGGTGTGACTGGAGATAACTGTGATGGACCAGCCGTGAAGGACACCTTGGGGTCAGCGTGCTCTGAATGTTGTGGGATCTGTTGGACCTTCAGATGAGGAATATTGTGTGCCACGTGGGAAATAAGGTGATGGCTGCTGGTTGCTGCCACTGTTCTTGGCTGGAGAATGGTCCTGGCTCTGTCCTGGGGGAGAGGCAGGTGATGGGGTGGAGGAGGAGGAGGATTCCATGGCGAGGATGCAGCAGAGCTGCTCAGGACTGTGGAGCTGAACCAAGCCTGGAGGTTCGACCCAACAAGAGCTGACTTCCAGCTGCTTTCCTGGACTAAATGATGTGTGGGATTACAGGAGAACATCCAGCTTTGCTAGCAGGGCTTTTGTGCTTCTGGACCATCTCTCCAGGCGTTGCCCCTTGGGTCACCCCTCCCCGGGACCTGCTGTCACCTCCACTTGGGCTGTGTGGCAGAAGATATGTTGTGAGTCACTCATAGCCATAAATCAACACTTGGATGTGGAAAAGGTGGAGAGAGGCACAGCTGGTGCTCGTTTCCTGTTCCCCCCACCTGCATCTGGAACCTCTGCCTTGGGGTGACAGAGCTGAGACCCTCCCCGACCTTGCCAGGCTCCTGCTGCACCCAAACAAGCCAGGAGGTGCAGATCCTTCAGTGGTCCTCAGCCAGTTTGGACTGTTGGTGTGGAGGCCTGGAGGGTGTTTCCTGGGGTTAAACTCCCCTGGTCTCAGCAGCGTTTGGTGTGGCTGAGCTGGGTTTGTTTGGTTTTGTTCCTGCAATCATTCCCCTTAAAGCTGAGTGTTGTTGACACAAGATAAGATCGGCTGTCACAGCCCTCCCCTCCCCAGTCACTGTTGCCCTGGAACTGCTCAGACTCAGGTCAGGAGTGGCTGTGTCCCCACCCCGGGTCGCTGACAGGGCTCTAAAGCAGCAGCAGTGGTGATGTGAGATGGGGATAACTGCAAGTGAGCTCAGTCATCACCTGAGCCCGGCAGGTGCTGCTCAGTGGGTTGAGAAATGCCAGCGATCGCGTGGAAAACGCTCTTCAGGAGAGGATCCAAACCCACGAGGTTTTGCTGCAGCCATGGGCAGTGGTGATTTGCTTCCTGCCCTGAGAGATGGGAAAGCCTTGACTTTGACAGTGGGCTGGAGCAGGGCCTGTTCCTCCATCCCAGGATGAGCGGTCCCCGCTGGAGATGGAGCTGCCTCATTTTTGGATGCTGTTCCCTCTGGAACACTAACACAGGCAAGGTGTCATTTTTTTCTACTTGTCTGGCACGTTTAAATTCCATCAAAGAACAAAAAACAATCCTAAAGGGTTCTAACCATGTGTGGAGGGCTCCTGTGCTCAGGGGATGGTGAGAGATGAGCCTGGCCCCAATGCCAATGCGTGGATGGGCACTGGGAGCTCATGGACCAAAGTAGCTGGAAGCAGCTGCCTCAGGGTAGCCAAAGGCTGTGAGGTCTCTCATTGCTCCAATCCCGAAGCTGCAGCTGGATCAGGCTGTGAAAAAAAGCAGAGACACCAAGAAACAGGAGGAGCAGCAAGGGCAGGGTGGCAGGAAGTCGAGGCAGGGATGTCCTGCTTTTTCTGCTCCAGCTTCAGGACTGTGAGTGTGAGAAGCAAGCAGGAATGACTCCTCCAGGCTTATTTTGGCTTTAGTTTTGGTTTTGGGTGGCTTTGCAGGACATCAGGACTGCTGACAATGGGGTTCTCCTGGCTCTGAGGAGAAAAAGGATCTTTGAACGGGATAATCCTGGAGGCACAGCATGCTAGCCAGGTCTGCATGGAGGCAGGGGATGGAGATCCGTGTGGCACAGCCATAAGGGTTATTGTTGTGTTGGAAACCGTGAAAGAATGGTCACATAGGAATGGGATCTCTCCAAAGAGGTGGTGGCATTGATAACCCAGCTGAAATGCAGCTGCACCAACACCCACTGCGTGGTCACCAGCAGGACAAGGAGCTGGAAGCCACTGTGCATCGGGAAAGCTGTGACATTGTGGCCAGCACAGAGCCACGTGGGATGACTCAAACAAATGGATTGCTGCACTGGATGGGGATAACTTTCCATCATTTGCCAGCAGCCCTGGCTAACTGGGAGGACCCAGCTGACTGGAAGTGAGCACCCAGTTACAGGAAGGGCAGGAAGGAGGGGTTTGGGAGCTGCAGGGCTGTCAGTCAGGTGACAGGAGGAGATCACGCAGCACCAGCAGGGCAATCGGGGGAGCTGGGGCAGCCAGTGCGAGTTTGTGACATGCAGGTCCTGCCTGACCAGCCTGATCTTCTATGACGAGGTGACTTGGTGGATGAGGGAGAGGCTGCGGGTGTGTCTGTCTGGACTTTGGCACCACATTTTCGTGGAAGGGGCTGGAGCCACAGACCCTGGAGGGATTTAAGAGCTGTGTAAAGTGGCACTTGGGGACATGACTTAGTGAAGGCCTTGGCACTGCTGGGTTCGCAGTTGGACTCGATGGCCTTACAGGGCTTTTCCAACCTAAACGATTCCATGATTCTGTGATTTTATTATCCCCTCAGAGGATTAATCCCACCACTAATGCAGCTTTTCACTCGCAAAGCGCTTTAGAGGAAGTTGCGCCAGGAGAGCGCTTGGAGAGAGAAACTGAAAGTGCTGAGCAGGAGGCAGCTGCCCTGCTTCCAGCCCTCCTGGTTCCAGGTTCCAGCCTTCCTGCTTCCAGCCCTCCTGCTTCCAGGTTCCAGCCCTCCTGGTTCCAGCCTTCCTGGTTCCAGCCCTCCAGCTTCCAGCCCTCCTGCTTCCAGCCCTCCTGCTTCCAGGTTCCAGCCTTCCTGCTTCCAGCCCTCCTGCTTCCAGGTTCCAGCCTTCCTGCTTCCAGCCCTCCTGGTTCCAGGTTCCAGCCCTCCTGCTTCCAGCCCTCCTGCTTCCAGCCCTCCCACTGCTGCTCTCCCAGCCTGTGCAGTAGGACCGGGTTTCCCAGCTTCTTGCCTCACGGGAGTATTTCAGGGAAAATACGAGAGCTCCGTAGCCGTGCGCCTTCCCAGGCGTGCAGCCAGGGTATTTCAGCTCTCCGTTGAAATCCAGGAGGAGCAGCCCGGCAGGTAAGAACGTGGGTGAAGCCAGATTACCCATCCAAACTGGGTGGGAGGGATCAGAGTCTTCCCAAGACAACTTTAACAAACCCACCCGAGTTGATCGAGAGGACTGTGCCTGCTGCTGGCTCTCAGAATGAAATCGCTGGGATATTGTAAGGATCGAGTTAAACTTCTCTCCACGCAGAGCTTTGTCCCGAGCAGGCAGGCAGATATTTCCTCGCTTTAACGAGTCCCATTTTCCTATTGTTCCCTGTACAAACCCGTCGCCAAGCTGGGCTTCCCCCGAGGCGATTTCCTGGCTCAGTTCAAACGCAACTGCGGGGTTGGGGTTTTTCTTTCGCTTTTTGGTTGAGAAGTGTTGGATGAGGACCCGGTGTTTTGCTCTCTTGGCGTGCGAGATAAAAGATAAGGCTTTTGGAGGCTGTGGCCATCTGAAGTGGGATGGGATTGTGTGATGTTGCGTGGTTTGAGGGTTGAACAAATTGGGATGAGCTGGCTGGAGCCTGTCTGCTGGTGCTCCTGTGGGTTGGGTGTCTGTCAGCTGAGCCCTGCACCCCAGTCTTGCTTGGCATTCACACCAAAACACCCTCAGCCACTGTGCTGAGAATTGTTTGGGGGCGGCACTTTGAGAGTAAAAGCAGGAAAAATGGATCATTCTCTCAGCTGTGGCTTTGCCTGAGGGATGCTGAGTTGTGCTTCTGACCATTCCTAGGGCTTCCTCCTTGTAACCTCCTCCTCCTGAAGCGCCTTCCCCATGCAGCTGCCAGTGATGCAGCAGGAGGAACAAGTCAAGGAGGTGATGAGAAAGGCCTGGGAGGTGCTGGAGACAAGCCTGACATCAGGAGGTTTATTCCAGCCTTGGACACTAAAGCTGGGAGCAGGAGTGTTGCAGGGGGTTAGGGGATGGGACTGCATGGGAACAGTGGGTGTTTTCCCAAAGCCAAGCAAGTATTTGTGCCTAAAGATTAAAATTAAGTGGTCCTGCAGAAAAATGGGCTGGAGAAGAGGGATTCTGCTGCTGTCCAATCAGGCAACTCCAAAAGGGTGGTTTTTAAGGATGAAATTTGAGGCCTTGTTTACACTGAGGTTGGAACTTGAGCCTCTTTGAGGTTGCTTTTTGGATGGAATTTTAAAAAGGAAAGAAGCACTGACAAAAGTTTAGTTTCTTTCTTAGAAGACTTCAGTTTTCTAACAAAAGTTGCATTTTCTCTCCAAAGGATTCCCTGAATCCTTTCTGCTTCTTTTAGGGTTATCTCATCTATTGATGTTCTGAGCTGGCACATCCAACTTAGTACAAACTGCTTGATATCAAACTCCAGATTGCACATTGTCTGCTTCATCTTCTATATCAAATAATTCATTCTTCAGTGTTATGAATCACTCACTGTGAGGGTAGCAGCAGATCCCAGTCTGTTTTCATGAGGGTGCCATGTTGCATTTTCCTTATTAGCCCAGGTCCTTGCCACAGAGCTGTGTGGATGAAGGCTGCTGCATCGCTGGGCACAACTTGGGTTTTGTTGCTCAGAGATTTGCTCTTATTTCTTCTTGTTAAAATGATGTTTTCCTAGGCCAATGAAGAACAAGTTGGGTGGTTGGGATGGATTTATTTTTAGCTGAAGCATCCATTTCCATGAGAGTTGGACCCCAGAGATGAGTTGTGAAGCCCTGGCAGGTTGCTTGCCCAGGTCGGGATCCTGTCTTGAGCCTGCTGTGGCCCAAGATGGACTGATCAGGCATGCCTTGGATACCCACATCATTCCAGACAACCCTCTGCAGCACTGGGCTGGAAATCCCCCTTTTCCACCCCAAAACCAGCCCCAGTGCAGGTTTCTGTGTGAGGACTCGCTGTGTGGCAGCCATCTCTGCGGGCTACTCCGCGCTTTTGTTTACATCTGGTAGAAAACTTCTTAAATTTCCTGGCAAGGGAGTCATTCTAATCCCTTTCAATGAGATCAACGGATTAGTGTCTCAGATGCTTATAAAATTGTGAGGATTAGCCAAGCCTCCCCCCCTATTCTTTCTATGCCACGGAACGTCATCGCCACGTCTTAGAAGTGGATCTCTGTGCTGTTACCAGCAGCTGAAGCAACTTTTGGGAGCCTCTGCGAATCCAAGCATTTTAAAACTGTGTCTTCATCCTCTGCCTTGCTCCCTCTGGATTTTTGTGCAATTTTTAGGGTGTTTTTCTCTTTTCTTCCAGCATCCCCGACACCAAACCTCGGTAGCTGTTCAAGCAGATACGTTGGGTTTGCGTGGCTTGGCTGCGTTGCGGCGCCCGTGCAGGTAAGTAGGGAGCTGAGCCCAAAGTTTTCCTTCTCAGACACTTGCAGATTCCCATCTTGAGAGGACCAGATCCCCCAAAAACATGTTATTTCACGAGTTTGCCCCTCATTTCAAAGGGTTTGGGCTTTTGTGGTCCATCCCCAGAAGGGAATGGCGCTTCTGGGCCGACGGGATGCTCTCACCCCAACTGTTGGGAGCATGATGAAACTCCACACACCCACATTCCTGCATCCTCTTAATTACAACCTGCACTTTCATTAGGACTTGCTCCCTAACCAGCACACAGGGAGGAGGGTTTAGTTCAAACCCTGCTGCCTCTCCCCTCAGGGCAGTTTTTAAATGCCTTTTCTCCTGGGTCGGTGGCTGCTTGACCTGTGAGAGCAAAGTGATCCCAAACTGCAGAGTGGTAGGAGCTGGGAGCCAGGAATTCCTGGCCCCGACCCAGTAGAGTTTCAGAAGCAAGCTTTTAAATATATACAAAGACAAGCTCATAATTTCCACTCTACTAATGAGGCCACGGCGTTTTCATTGAAATGTGCCAATAGGCGCCGCGGTGGTATTTTAGCAGCCTTGTACTGTGAATCCAAATGTGATTTAACATGGCAGCCCCCACAGAGCCCAGGAAAACCAACTTCTCCCACTGCATTTCAATGATGCTGCTCAGCAGCACTTCCCAAAAATCCCTCAGTGCTTGCACCTCTCCTCGTGTTTCATCCCGACAATTTTTTTCCCCCCCATTCCCCACTTTGTTGAAGGTAGTAATATTTAAAAGGGTGATATTTAGGAGGGGAGAATCTTAATTTAAAGCCTGGGTTTAACAGATGTGTGGCTGTGATTTAATAACCGGGCTGGCAAGAAATGTCATTAAATTGTAGTAAAAAAAAAAAGGAACGTGAGGGCTCCAGACATCGTGTTCTCTCTTGACCTTTCAAAAGCCGCTCGAAGCTGCCAGCCTGCTCGTTGCTAAGCCACCTCCTTAGTGCCACTCATATATTTTCCCTTCTAGTAGGCGATGCAGCACCCGGGAATTCATAGAGATCCAACAGTAAACTGTTACACGCCTGAAATTCCCACTGGTGGTTTTTAGCTTTCTAGCCTTGAATCATTCAGAAAATATTTAGCAGGTTTTGTTTGGTCAGCTGCAAGAAAAAAATGTAAATTTTAAGTAACTCTCACAAAAGGTGTTTGGTTGGGTTTGCTTTCTTTTTTTTTTTTTTAAAACAAGTCGTGCATCAGCAGCACAGCTGTAAATTGGCGTTTTGCTTATTTAGGGCTCAATTTATTAAGAAGGGGCAAAGGAGGGGTGTGGGCAGGTGATGTTGAAAACTTACACCTAGTTGTCCATCACCTCCTGGTTACAGACCCCTGGGGTATGGGTACACCTGGATTTTGGAATCACAGAATCATGGAATGGTTTAGGTTGGAGGGACCCTTCAAGACCATCTTGTTCCACCACCCTGCTATGAGCAGGAACACCTTCCTCTTGCTCCAACCTGGCCTTGAACATTTCCAGGGAGAGAGGGTCCACAACCTCTCTAAACACCCTGTGCCAGTGTTTCTCTAAGGTCTTTTCATTTTCTGCACCCTCTAAGGTCAGGCCACGATTCCAGGAGAGTAGGGACCCTCGGTGCTGAGGCTCTCTGACAAAGGAGGTGATGCATTTGTTGGTTGGTGAATGTTTCTCTCCAAGCACATTGCTTGGTTGTGCAAGTCTGGCTGTGGAAAAGTTCCATTTTCCATTTCCAACTAAATTTTGAGGGGTTTTCCATCCTTGCAGCCACCTTTCTTGTGCCAGTCCCATAGAAGTGAAGCAGTTTTTTGTCCTGTTTCCATATGACTCCCAGGAGGTTTTTTTGCTGGACTCTATAAAGTGTTGCAAAACCATCTCAGTCTCCGTTAACAAGGGAGAAGGAATGATAACAAAAATGTTCCCCTAAATCCCAATACTTGGGTGAAAACCAGGAAAGGGTGGACTGACTGTGCAGCTCATTTTTTGGAAGTATTAGGAAAAATTGGAAACAGCAGTGATGTGGCCTTGGTGTGAATTCCCAGCAGGCTGGGGTTTGGGATTGTCTGGGTTTTCCTGAAGCCTTTTTCAGGCTGTCAGGATTGTAAAATACAAACCTGGCTGGATCAAAGTGGGATTGAGGGAATGGCTGCTCTCTGGGATTTGTTTAGGAACTTTTTTCCCCCAGTATCCAGTCACCAGCTTTTTCACTCTTCTCCATCCAGCTACCTCTTCTTCTTCTTAATTTTTACCTCAAATAAAAATGGTTCAATTAAAAGCGTCCACAGAGTGCATTCCTGAGGACTGAAACCCAGGATCCAGGAGCAGACAGCAGCAGCATAAAGAGGAATTCTTCCCTCTCTGGCCTCATGCTGCTTTTCCACCACAGGGCTTTACAGCCATCTGGATCTCCTTTCAGATTATGCCCCCACCTCCCAAAAATCCATAACCTAGCAACCTTATTTAGTGCAAACGAGATCATTCTGCCTTCCTGTTCCCAAATTGTGCTTGGCTCCTCCAGCTGCCTTTATAGGATGGCTGCTGGCAGCTGTGATCCCATCACTGGTGCAGGATTTTGTAGGATTATTGATCACTGTGTGTTGCACTGATTATTATTTTTTTCCCTCATTAAAGGAGCTTAGGAAATGGGGAGAAAAAAGGGTTTCAGGAAGTTGTTGAATCCATCTGCTTCTCAGTATTAAAGTGGAGAGGGCAAGCTGCTCTTTGGCTCTGTGGAAAGTGATTGGTTCTGGTTCAGCCTGAGGATGGCTTGATCAAAGTGGATTTTTTTTTTCTTCCAGATGTGATATTTTGGGAGTCCCCATTGCTTCCCATAGCTCTGTGTCATCAGCCGGGAATTTTCAAATTCCCTGGAGTGTTTAATACCAATTTCTCTGCTCTGACCCTTCAGCTGTGTGGGCTGAGTGTTTCTCATGGAGTTCCCAATTTGCATTCCCCAAGGAACCTGTTTGTTGGGGAGCACTGCAAATGAGGAAAAGCAACCACAAATGAAGGTGGGAGATTATTCCCATTTGCCTGTGCTCTCATTGCTCTTTTTGGGCTAAAATACACCCAAATTTAATAATGTGTGTCCCACCACCATCAGCCCATAAAGGGAAGTGGTGGCTCCTGCCTTCTCTTTTCACCTCAGGAGTACAGAGAGGGCTGGGGGCAGGAGGAGGCAGCAGCACATCCTTTCCCACCATACTTTTGGGAGGAAGAGTGAGCTCACCAGGTCGTGACGTTGGAGCTGCATGCCAGGAAAAGGGGGGGAAAAATAATTACAAATCCCCAAGGCCAAAGGGGAAAAATTCCTCAAGTGTTATTTCATCTCCAGGCAGCGAGTTGAGCTGTCCTTGGGCAGCCTGTGTGAGCCTTTCTGAGAGAGGCACTGCCAGCTCTGCTTCAGACCCTCCTGGGAAGTGATTCCCAGCTCTCATTCCTGATGGGAGCTCTAGCAGGGCTCTTCTCCAAACTCTGCTCCCCCCTCCTCCAGACTGTATTAAATAGCGCTATTGATTTTATTTTTTTTTTTCTATTTATTTTTGCCCGTTTCCTGGAACTTGCAAAATCAGTCCTGAGCAAACCTCTGGTTTACTTTTCCAACGGTGCTGGGAGAAAGGAACTTGACTTTGCAGTGGGTGATGGGAACTGCAGCTGACCCATTTCTGCACGTTTCTCTGCCAGTGGTAGCGAAAACATTTTCCTACTTAAAGGTTCTCTCCAGTTTTAAAGTTCTGGCATTAATTGTTTCTTAAACTGTCTGGAATCAGAAGGACTTGCTGGAAATTGCAGCAGTACAGTCGTGCCGCCGGATGTTGCTTTGCTGAGACTTTCCTATATTTTTTTTTTTCCAATTGCTTTGTCGTGTTGTCACATCACTTTCTGTGTCCCCTACCCAGTGGAGAGGGTTAAGGTTTTGTGTTTGGTGTCAGCCAGCTGGGGAGCACTGCCAGGAAATTTCCTGATTCCAGTTCAAAACAAGCATCGGATCCGCTCTCAGGGAGGAAGGATCAAAGGTCCGAAGCGCTTTGTGCTTGGAGGTCAGTTTGGTTCCTTGGATGTGCAGGCACAGAACAAAAACCCACCACCACCCCCAAGCCTGCAGGCAGCCAAAATGGGTGAAACAAGTGGGTTTTTGTACTGTTTGACACCCAGAAGTTCTCTCTGTTGCTGCGATGGTGCCGCATCACCCCAGCCAAGCTTTGCTGGTCCTGGTACAGCTCTGCCTGTGGTGTGAGGGACCTGTTGGGATGTTCCCTGTAATCAATAACCCTGCCAAGCCTTGCACCATCCCTCCATTCCCTGCCAGGCTTGTGGAGTGAAGGATCTGGGCCAGGTTGGATGCTCAGAGCTGGTGCTGGATGTGGCATCCTCATCATAGTTGTTTGTAATTGCATCATTGCCGAGAGTTTTTCTTTTCCCCCCATGCTCATTCTTGTTGTTCCTTGGTTTTGGACAGCAAAGGCCATTGCCCCTGGCTGGAGCAGCGCTGAGTTTTCTCCCCTCTCATGCCAGGCAAAGGTGGTACAGCTGTGGCATCTCTGGGGCAGCAGCTGGTTTTGGGTTTGGGCTTGGCTCTGCAGCTGCCTGCGATTTTCCCATCGCCACGCTGCGGATCCTGGCGCTGGACCAGCTCCAGAGACAGAGCTGAAGGAAATTCCTTCCAGCTGCTTGAGGTCAGGGCTTCGCTTTGCTTTTGGGGTCCACGAGGGGGATTTTTTTGCCTGCAAATTAAACGAGGGCGTCTCTGGCTGCTGCTCCTTAACACCTGGAAGAATCTTTTTCTTTTAAATATTATCTCGTTAGTCATAGCCATTAAATAACCTTCCTCTTGTAGGCTCACTCCATGGAAGAATAACCCTGCTTTGCAACACGGCTTGGCCTGTTTCAGAAAGGTCTCGTCAGCTGCTCCCAGTTTAACTTTCAACTGAGTTAATAACGCTTTTGGTTAAACCTGTCTGAAACACGTTGCGAAACGCCTTTGAAACTCGAGACGCCGTTCACGCCCGCTTGAAACCTTTCCCATCGATAAAATATTTCAGCCTGGAGTTTGGCCATGGCTTAGCATTCACTTTTCCCTGAGATCCGTGATTTCAGGCCTGCCTGTGTCTGGCTCCGTTGGGTGTTTGTTGCTCAGTGTTTCCTGGAGAGGAGTTGGCTTTGCCAGCCTGCCCAGTGGGATGCCCAGACCACCAGCTCCATCCAGTTTCCCCAGGTAATGGCTGAGGAGGTTCAAGTCTGAGTTTGCTTTGAACCCCTGTGGAGAAGATTGTTTGTCTTGAAAACATAAAGTAAATCCCTCTAAAAACAGGAGTTTATTTACAACAGCAGAGGCAGAAGCCGCCGCTCCACCCAGCATGTGGGCTGTATTTAGGTGTGATGATGCATGGCCCCTTTATGCACTGATGTTATAAATAAATAATGATAATTAAAAAAGAAAAAAAAAAGGACAAGGAGCTCCTTTTAATAAGTAAGGAGCGCGCAGTTGCAATGCATGTGGCAAAGCAGCAGGAAAGCAAAAATCTGCAGCTTTCAGCACATAGGATTACCTAAAGTGTCATCCCTGGTGTCACCCCCTGGCTTCAGGGAGCACAGCTCTGCCTCACTGCCCCTCCTCCTCCTCCCTGCCCCAGTTTGTCAACTGCATCCTTTATTAATGGCTGTGCCATCTCCTGAGGAACTCTTTGGGTACAAGGTTGGCCCCACGTATTAAGGGCTCGCTGTGGCTCTGATGGGGATCATTTTGGGACGTGGCTTGGTGAGGTTTACCTTTGACAGCCCAGCTGTAATCAAAGCCTTGCCACGCAGGAGCGCTGACCTGTGACACTCCCTGCCTCGGCTGCTCGATGGGCCATTAACCAGCACTTGGCTTTTAATTAAAGCTGGGTTTTGTCCTCCTTGGAGAGACGTGGATGTGCTTGGCCCCATGTTGCTGAGTCATTGGAGGGTGTAAGGAAGGAGATGTGGAGCTCAGGTTGTTCTGCTATTTGTGGCTCTCTGCAGATATATTTTTCATAGAATCATAGAATAGGTTGGAAGAGACCTTAAATCCCATCCAGTTCCACCCCCTGCCATGGGCAGGGACGCCTTCCACTATGCCAGGTTGCTCCAAGCCCCATCCAAGCTGGTCTTGAACACTTCCAGGAATGGGACAGCCACAGCTTCTCTGGGCACCCTGTGCCAATGACCTCTTTTCTACGTGCAGCTTGTGTCTCCCATCCCAGGGGTTTTAGGGACCTACTGGGGGCCGTGGATGCCCAACAAGCATCATCTCCCTGCTCTGAGATGCCTTGACCATGGGGAGAGCAACAGGGAGGTTTTTGTTCTGCACCAGAAACTTTTCATCCTTCTTTATGGCTCTTTTTTTATTTCTTTTGGCTGTGCCCTTGCAAATCTGAAGCAGCTTAAAATACAGTTCCTCCCCCCAACTTCCCTTAAAAAAAACCAACCCCTAAGCTTGGCTGCTTGAAATCATCAGATTTCACTGGAGTCCTTTAAAGTTAACAGTTTCCTGAATCCTGGGCAGACCAACTGATTTTTCCCCTTTAACCTCCCTGTTTTTTGCTGTAACATTTCTCAGCTGTTGCAGCAGGAGGGAGGCAGTACCAGGGCAGCTCCAGTGTGGAGAAGGTTATTTCACACAGGGGTTGGATGAGCCTGGTGTGGGATTTGCACCACAGGAGACAGAAGGGGTTGTGTCCAGCAGGCTGAGTCCCCACAACATGGCTGGCAGGTAGGTCATAGCTGTATTTGTGCCACCCTTTCGGTGCATAATATTAAGGAAATGGTTCCATTGGAAGAGGATAGTGGGATGCTGGGGGTTGGTCTGAGCTTTGTTTCTGCTGGCTGTTTATTTGCTGAGGGCTGTGATGGTTTCTGGATGTGGGGACTGGTGCAAGAGCAGCGCAGCTCAGCTGCATACGAGCATGAGGAATTGTTCTGGCTTGAATTTGCTGTCCCAAATGCAGCCTTGGATGTTCCTCTTAGTGGGACTGCTGAGAAGAGCATCACAAGTTAAAAGAGCTGTAAAGGGAAGAAAAGCAGCAGTCCAGTGCCTGTCCTCTAAGAGTTGTCTCCTTCCTTGCAAAAAGTCACCTGGAGCTGTCCCAGAGGAAGGAGGTTTCTCTGGAGGTTTCTCTGGGGCAGTGGAGGAGCTGGAGGCAGCCAGCCTTGGCAGAGGCAGTGATTATCAGCCCGAGGACGAGGTGGGGCAGCGTCCTCCAGCTCAAACATCCTCCTGCCACCAGCATGGAGCGTGGAGCGTGACCGAGGGGAGCCCCTGAACCGTCCCCAACCCCTGTGACCCAGCGGGGCTGAGACCCAAACCCAGCCCCGAGCTGCGCATTAACCCCGCCGGAGCTGGGAACAAAGGTTTGGGGGCTGGATTGGGCTTTTGAAAATTTATTTGCAAAGCAAACCAGCTCAGCTGAGCGGAACAGGCTTCGGTGGAGGAGTGTGAGCTGGGTGGTTGCTGGGCTATAAAATCCCATCCCCACCAGCGCTGGCAGGGGGATGTGCCGGCTCCCTGAGCTCTCCCAGCGTTTCCACGTTGGCCGGGAGAGGCTCTGAACATGCGTGTTGGTCTCTGGAGGCTTTAATCAAATCCAGGCTTTACCAGAAATCGCCTCGAAACTTCCAGCAAGCTGAGCAAACTGAAAGCAGCCGGAGCAAGGAGGCTCCCGGGCGGGTGTTGGGGGCTGGCAGGGATGTTGCCTTCAGCAAGGGGATAGTCCTGGTGAGGCAGGCGGGATGAGAGGTGAGTCTGCTCCCCCTGGGAAGCCACAGGAAAGCCCCCAGGGTTCGGCTAAAAAGGGGCCTCGAGGGGGAAAGGAGATTTGGGAGTGAGGATGCTGCTTGGAGGGACACCCAGAAAACTCCTGGATTTTGGAACATCGCTCCCTGGCGTGTGTGGGTTCAGATCCCGTGGTTTCCCCACTGTCCTCCCACCCTGTACAAAACGAGGAGCTGTGCGATTACTGCGCCGTGGAAAACTCCCCGCTCCGGGGGAGGGTTTTGTTATCCCTCGCTGATTTTATTTGGGAAATAGGGCTCAGACTGCAGGTACTTTCCTTGCTTGTAAAACTTCATCACACGTTGCTCTCCCGTTGGCAGAAGGGAAAACAAGGTGTATTTTTAACTTCCTTTTCTAAGCTGGGGGCAGGGGAACTTTCTGCATGGCCAGCAACGGTTGTGATCATCCAAGGGCGAACGGTTCTGAGAATTATAGGAAGATAAGATAATAAATGAGTGCAGTTAAAATCCTGGGGGAGAGGATTTGCTGAAGTTGTTATCCAAGGCAGCTGTTCAGGGTTTAATTGGGGCTCTCCAAGGGGAGGGAGGTTTTGGTCATGGGTCCCAGACATGACAGCCAAAATTGCTGCCTCTTCCTCTTGGCCGCTGCTTGCCGGTGCCTCGGGGCTTTCCTGGGGGGAAGGAGCCTGGGGCTGTGCTGAGGAGTAAAGCTGAAACCTGCAGAAGCGCTCTTAAACCACCAAACCTGCGTCTCAGATGGGAAAAACAAATAAAACCTCCTTTACAGAGTCCATAGTCTCCCCATAATTTCTCTCAGCTGTGCTGCTGTGTGTCCTGGGAATGTCCTTGTCCTTTTCATCTTTGATAATTTTGGTGGGTGAGTTCTTTGGAATGAGGAGTCAGTCTTAGAATCCACTGGAGGGGAAGGCAAACTTGCCTTGCTCCAAGGTTTGCTGGCTGCTTTCAGTATTTTTACCAAGTTTCTGGGGGTTTGGGGGATGCTGGGGGTGCTTGGATGCAATTCCCACTGTCCATCTCATCCAGTGTTTAACTGGAAGGATGATGTGGGAAAGGAAAAGAGCTGGAGGAGAAGCTCACAGTGGGAGAAGGAAAATCCCATCCCCAGCTTATCCAGCCCTGCTTTATTTTCAGGGTTACCAAGATGGGAACTTGGTTTTGGGCAAGGAGTGGGTCATGAGTGAGAAGTCATCTCCAGCCCACTCCTCATCAATTCAAGGCACTACTGTTCTGCAAAGTGGATCCCTAAGGAATGTCACATCCATTTGTTTTCTCCTTGTCTCCACAGCCTACCCATGAGCTCAGACTTCCAGCATTACAGTTTCAGGATGCCTAACATTGGATTCCAGAACCTTCCTCTCAACATATACATCGTGGTTTTCGGCACAGCCATCTTCGTCTTCATCCTCAGCTTGCTCTTCTGTTGCTACTTGATCAGGTAAGGGAATGCTGCAAGGGAATATTCTCCCCAGAAAGCTTCTCTGCTTCCAGGCCCATCACTGACCCCTCCATCCCAAAAAGAGGATGGCAGCACCTTATTTCCATGGCAGCACCAATTTCCTTGACACATCTTGAGTCAACCTGATGCCCCACAAAGCTGTCACATTATCCACTTAAAACTAGAGATACATATTTGCTAAAAGAGGTGTGGAATTGTGGTCAGCTCTCAAAAAAGCCTGGAAAGGGATGTTTTATGGTCCCTGCTTTCTGCTTAATGTTTCAACACATTTCCCTCTGTAATGAGTAACTTGTGACCTGCGTGCCTAAGGAATGTTTAATACCTGCTCCATTGGTTATTGAACACAAATTGCTCCTTCAACAGCACAGTTTGGAGATTAATGATGCAGAGTTGATGTGTTAATCTGAGCAAAGGGGGAGCAGGATGGCAGGGTTAAAGGTTGTTCCAGTTTGGGGCTTGTTTTAATTATTTTATGGGCCATTGGGGAGATTGTTGGGCTGCTGATTGAGAGGAGAAACTCTTCCTGACAGAGGGAAAATGAGGCGAGTGGGGAAAAAATGCAGTGCCTGAGAATCGAGGTGGTGATGGAGAGGAGTTGTGCTGATAACCCAAGATGGGGGCTGGCTGTGCTTCAACCTGTGCCTGGGAACAGAGGTCACCGCTCTGCCAGCAGTGGCAGCCAAAATTCTGCACTCCCAGAGCTCTCCTCTCCAGCTTTTCCATCCCTTTTCCTTCCCCTCTGTCTTTTCAGCTGGCCCCAGCTCCCTGCAAGCTGTGCATCCATCACATCCCTTCCCTGTGCTGCTGTAAAACAGGTACCCAGTCTCTCCTTGCACCACAGCAGCCAGTCCCACCAGGTTGAAAATATTTTATCCTGTTCTTGTAGACCGGTGAAGCGAGATTTCAATGTCAACCTTCTAAATACTTGAAACATTTGCAGTTCTGTATGAAGCAAAATCTCATAAAACCTGCAGGTGAGCCCAAACCCAGGCTTACCAAGGGGTGATTTGGGCTGCTTGGGCATCATTTCTTAATTTTTTCCCCCACAATTATGAAAATTTTGTTTTGAAGGTGTATGAAAATAGACCAGAAGTGTTCAAAGGGCTCAAGGACTTGTTTTGCTCAGGTGCAGCTTGAATCTATATGGCTCACTTAGAAAATAGAATAAGTGTTTGGACTTTTAGAGTATTTTCCTGGGCACTTGCTGGGTGTGTTATACCCCAAAGAAGGAATAACAAGGAGTAATGTCTGGAAGGTCAAGCCAGAAAATCTTTAAATTTAGAAGCTGGAGGCGTGTTGTAAGAGAGAGAGGGTGAGTAACCGGTGAGAGAAGCCAGCAAGGAAGTGGCAAGTCCTCTGTCTCCTCACGTCTTTAAATCAAGACCTTTCTGGATGAGACATTTTGGCTCCTGTTCCCCAGATGCTATTTAGCAACCCATGATAGATGGGGAGTTGGATTAGGTCATCCAGTGATCCCTTTATAGCCCAAAACCCTAGAGAGACTCTACTCTACCCTTCAGACCTCCTCCCTCAGCTCTTTTATTGGCAGAACAGAACCAAAACAGGATCCTCCAGCCCCCATTGGGGAGGGTTTTAGCTGTGCCAGTGTCCCAGGAGCATCCACCTCCACAGAAGCTGCTCTGTAATCTCAGCTCGTCTGGGATATAAAAGTCTGAGTTTTGGTGAGGTTTGGGAAGCACTGTAGGTGGACAACAGGATGAGGACCACCCACCTGCAAGGGCAGAGAGACCAACAAAAGGACAGGGTGGTCCCTCCCAGAGCTCCAGGGCTCTGCTTCCATCTGTGGGATGGAACAGCAGCTCCTGGCTTTCCCACAGGTGCAGCATCAACACAGCCCTTCCTCTCCCTCCTTTCCCATAACTCCACATCTCCAAAGATTTGGCAAACACCAAGCAAGGCTCATGGCACCACCCTCAGGCCCTGGTTCTCATCTCCTGCTCTGGATCAGAGCAGCTCTCCCCCATCCCCACCTGGGGAGGCATCCAGAGTGTGGAAGAGCCAACACCAGGTGTATTCACCCCAAATCACAGAGCTGATGGCACTAAATGAAAGATGTGCTGGGGAAGGAGAGGACATGGGCTGTGCTGTGCAGCTGTGTCAGTACAGGCTGTGCTGCCTGCTCCAGGTGGAGAAAAAGCGACATTTTTAATTGGATTGGCTCCAAACAAGAGTCCAGTAGGAATTTCACAACAAAAATCATCATTGCCTCTGCGCTGTTCAGGTGAACCTCGAGCTGTTCTGCTGCTGCAAACCACTCAGGTCAGAGCTCAGGTCCCTCATGGCTGCTCCTCGGCTTGGCAAAATTACTGATAAAAAAGGAAGAACAAGGAAATGAGATTTTGCAGGCAGCTGGTTGTGTCTGATCTCTGGTGAATTAATGAAAGTGATGAACTTGTGTTGCCTTCAGTCCCATAAAAGCCAGTCCAGAAGGAGGCTGAGCTGAGCAAAGCCACCCTCACTGTGGGTCAAGTCTGCAGCATCCTCTCTCTGTGCTTTGCTGTGGATCATCCAGGGCTCATCCCTGAGCAGCCTGGAGCTGCTCAAAATCTCTGGGAGGTTCAGGCTACACAGCACCTAAAAAGCCTTTTTTTTTTTTTAGGGCCATTTCCTTCTGCATTCAGAGCTGCCAGGATCCAACACAGTGGTTGGGTTTTTTGTTCAGAGAAAGGAACGGAAGTGGGGAAGGGTCTGGAGCAGCAGGAGCAGCTGAGGGAGCTGGAAAGGGGCTCAACCTGGAGAAAAGGGGGATCAGGGGGGACCTTGTGGCTCTGCACAACTCCCTGACAGGAGGGGACAGCCCCAGGTCGGGCTCTGGGAACAGGAACAGGAGGAGAGGGAACGGCCTCAGGCTGGGCCAGGGGAGCTTCAGGTTGGATATTTGGGAAAATTTCTTCACCCAGAGGATGGTCAGGCATTGGCAGAGCTGCTCAGGGCAGTGTTTGAGTCCCCATCCCTGGGGGGATTTAAAAGCTGTGTGGATGTGGCCTTGGCAGTGCTGGGGGAATGATTGGACTGGATGATCTTAGAGGACTTCTCCAACCTAAACAATTCTGTGATTCCATGAAGAGCCCAGGAATTTTTTACTCCTTCTACTATTAAGCAACTAATATGGAAACCTCAGAGGTAAACCTGGAAAAATTTTTTCCTTTGCATTTTACACTTGCTGTAGGTAATTGAGTCACCCAGAGAAGCAGGGAGCTCCCACTCCTGGGGGAAGGGATCCCAAAGCCCAGGGGAGGGTGACAGCACACAGGATCAGCAGCCAGGCACTGTGTGGTCCCTTACCTCGGTCAGACATCTGCCAGGAATTCCTCGGGAGTCACAGCACTTGACACCATGGATGGGCAGGGACTAGTGCTGGAACAGTGCTTGCCAGGACCCGTGGTCTCCTCAGACAGCTGCACCAGGATCGATCTGGCCCAGGATCCTGGCTCAGAGAGCGAGGAGGAGCAGGCTGAGCTTGCGCGCTTCAGCACCAGATGTGCTCGTGCTGCTCCCCAGAACCTCCAGGGAGGAATTTTTTTTTTTTTTTTTTTTTTGGGAAAATCTCCCTGTCTGGCTCAGCAGCAGCCCAGGACATTGCAGATCCGTGCTTCCAGCACAGAGCTGTGCAGATCCATGGCCAAGTGGCCACTTCTGCCCCACCACTGCACCAAGGTGCTCCAGTGGCTTTGGCTCAGGGGCCAAACCTTTGGTTGCCACTCAGTGCTCCATACAGAGGGATGCTGCTTCCCATTCCAGGCGAGTTTTCCCTTGTCTGTGGTCTCCAGCCTCACTTCTCCCCATCTGTGTTTCATAACTGCCTTCCCAGCCACCGGATCCCTGCGGGCTGGGCCGGTTTCATCCTGTTTGCTCTATTGTTCCTGCATCTTCTGCTCATGTTTCTGTTCAGGGTCACTGCCAGAGGGATGAGACCCCAGTCTCCTCCTCTTCTTCTTCCTCTCCTCCTCCTCCCTGCCTGCTGCAGTGTTTTCTGTGGTTCTGCAGGCGGGTTCCTGCCAGGCAGCATTGTTGGGGCAGGAGGGATGGCTCCCTGTGGAATTTGGGACTCAGGAGCCGATTTTCTGCTTCTCTCCCTGCAGCATTAAGGTGCATTTTTACCCATCCCTCAGCTTCTAAGGCCCCCAGCATTTTGGGGGAGGGTGTCAGACATCAAGAAATATTTTTCATTCCATTTTTATAACTCCCCCACTGCAGCGTGGCAGGGTTGGAAAACCCCCAGAAGCTCAGGTTGAAACAGCCAGGGATTTCAGACAGCCCTCCGAATATTTTTGGAGAAGAGAAATTCCAGGCAAGGGGGTTTCCCATCTGAAATCACACTCAGGGCTGGCTGGGGAAAATATTCCTACAACTCTGCAAGCCCTGCAGCCACACATTGACTCTGTACTGAAAGTCCTTGGCCAACTCTTCAGCCCTGGGGACCTCCCTCCTGAGTTTTCCAAGCACTTTATTAAATGCCATGTCTGGTAATGAGAGGCAATATCGTTATTTTAATTTTAAATATATTTGTTTTAGGAGCATAATGGGTTTCTCCAGCCAACAGATGCCTGTGGAGCTCTCTGTTGGCTCTGACTCTGGACAGGGGAAGCTGGGGAGGGAGGGGATGGAACCAGCACTTTGCTTGTGGCCAAAAATTCCTGCTGGACTTCCCACTGCAGCAGGTGTTCCTGGAACTGACCCATCCCATTCCTCTCCATCCCTCAGTTTGCTCCAGCAGTGGATGTGGTTTGTTTGATCTTGGAATTGAGGATAAAGCTGAGTTTGAGGAGCCCAGTGCCACCCAAGCAGTGTGATGAGAGCTTTGGTGGGGAACTCTGGGCAGGGAGTCTCCTTCCCTGTCCCTGCTGGAGTAGGAGCAGGATTTTCCTCGTGCCATGAACCCCTTGAAAAACGGTGCTGTGTTCAGTCGTGGAGTTGTTGCCAGCAGA
Source organism: Turdus rufiventris (assembly GCA_013186435.1). NCBI lineage: Eukaryota > Metazoa > Chordata > Aves > Passeriformes > Turdidae > Turdus > Turdus rufiventris. Next base: position 1,024,847 of record PYHW01010656.1, on the reverse strand, counting down.
AGTTGGAAACTGAGGGGATTTATGGCAGACTGTGATTTCTTCACCCACTTTTTCTGCTGTTAGCCACGTGGGTGATGTTTGCTTGGAAAATCAGGGAGGTCAGAAGAGAGATAAGGGAGGAGTTGTGTGCCGTGGGATGGGGATGTTGCCCTCCCAAGCGACAGGGAAAGCTGCCTGTTACCTAAACATGTCATTTCCATGGCCGTTCTCATTTCTGAAATAGAAAAAAAAAAAGTAAAATATAACATGTTAAAGCTGGAAAGGAGGGAAGTGGAATGTTTGAGGTATTACAACAATCCTGATTTTTTTTGCTTCACCTCACGCTTCTCCCTGGTTTCATTGCAGGCTCAGGCATCAGGCACACAAAGAGCTTTACGCCTACAAACAGGTGAGATGATCCTCTAAATTCTTTTTCCTTCCCTTCTCCCTAGTGCCAAATCCATCAGATTTCCCCGTGCTGTTCCTCTCCTTGGGAGGTTTCTGGCTCTCAAAGGGCAGTTGTAACACCTAGGCCAATCTGTCCCTGCTGATGTTATTGTCCCCTCCCAGGACCATCCCTGACCTGCCCATCCAGAAGTGTCTCAGTTTTTCCCTGAGGTCCTGAGCAGTGGGAGCCTCTCCACCTCTGGAGCACCCCAACCTCCCCAGCCTCACCTACTGCAGAGCAGTGATTCCATGGCTCCCCCAGTCACCAAATTTATATTTTGTGGGGTCTGGATCTGCTCCCAGGGTTAGACCTGGCTGCTCCAAATCCCTGAAGCCACAGGGCTTTTCCAGGGAACAGCTCCATGGCAAGCACAGCTCTTCCCTGCACCCACCTGCACTTAGCAATTAAAATAAACACAGCCCAGAGGTGGGTGTCAGGCTGCTGCTTCCATGTCCTGTTTTCTCCAGGATTTGTGGGATTTTCTGCCTCTGATCCCTTGATCCATGCAGGAAGCTGGGTGGAGTTGGGCTGAAGACACACGGTTGTCCTGGATTTATAGCCCTCTGCAGGTGTTCAGCCTGGATGGAGAGAAAATGAAGTGGTAGCCCAGGAGGGTTAAATTTGGGAGCCTGCACAGGGCCCCTCGTGCTCGCTGGCTGTGCTGGGTCTACTGGGGGGTTTCCAGTTCTGCTGGGACACTCAGTGGGATCCCTTTGTGGAGATTTTCCCTGGGAATGCTCATGGCAGACGCTCTGTCCTGACCCCAGCTCTTTGCCTTGCAGGTCATACTCAAGGAGAAGGTGAAGGAGCTGAACCTCCATGAGGTGAGCATGTCCTGGGGCAGCAAAAGCTCCCTCACCCTCCTCTTCCTCACCCTGGGAGCAGAGCATGCAGCCAGCTGTGCTTTGGAAATGGGGAAGGATCCTCTGAAAAAGGCTGGATTAAACCTCTCCCTCCTCCTGGCTCCCCTTGGGTTTTCCTGCATTGATATTGTTCTTTATTTCATTCTTACCCACTGATGAGAAGCTGTGGATGAGGGGAGGCCAAGGCAGGCTGGGCCTTGTATGAACAGTGTCCCTGAGTAGGGACATCCCCTCTGGCCCAGCCACTTTCGGGGTGTGACAACATCCAGCACAGCTCTGGAGAACTGGAATCGGGATAAACACATCCCCCAGCTCCTGGAAGAGGCAGATCTGCTCCTCCCTCCCCACCCCCCGAGGGCTGAAACACCTCAGTTTATCTCCATGGCCTTCCAGGCTTTTTGTGGCTGAGCATTTCTAGTCACAGCCCATTTTTCCTGATGAATTTGAGCAGGAATCTGCTGAAATCCCACGTCAAAGCACGGTCTGGATTTATTTATTCCGCTAGAGATAACAAAAATGCCCACCCACATCCGGGCACAAGGCTGCTCATCTGCTCAGCACCAGCTCCAGTTGTTCATAAGCCATTATTTATTTTATTTTAATCCCCTGAGCAGAGCCCATCCCACGTTTTATCCTGACCCTCACTCCCCACAGCCCCCAGGGTAAATCCCCAGGGTTGTGAGCAGTCCCTGCTGCAGGCCCCTATTTCTGATCCACTCCCATTAAATCGACCTGCAGTGGGGATTTTGTCTTCAAAACCCTTCCTGGGGTGAGAAATGGGTTGGGAGAAGGATTTGGGAACGTGCCAGAGCTGGGAATGGCCTTGATAATGCTCAGCCCTCCTCCTCCACCTCTATTCCCAGCTGTCTGCAGCTCTCCCAGCTTTTGGGCTCTTCCCTGAAACCTGGAAAAGCTTGGAAGGGTTTAGCTCAAAAATCCCATTTTGGGCATTTGTATTTTGGCGTTTGCAGTCAGTGTTTCTGGAAAGCAGAGGATGGGGTGGGAATTTTCCAACATGATGGGGCAGCTGCTCTGAGCCCTGCGGACGGAAAGCGCCCACCCAGCTCTTCCCTCCCTGTCTCTGGGCCTGGTTTTCCCCTTTTTCCATCATTCTGCCTCTCCCAGGCCCTGGGGGAGCTCGGTGTGTGTGTGTGTGTGTGTGTGTGTGTGTGTGTGTTCCTCAGGGGATGACCCCAACAGCTGCACCTGGCCCTGCTGCACTGAGAGATCCCAGGCCAGGGAGGCTGGGAAAACCACCCAGGAATATCCAAAATCCCCTGGGATATCCAGAATTAGTCAGGAGGAATTGGCTGCAAGGTGAAGGAGGTTTTGGCTGGGAAAACAGCCACCAGCTTTCCCAGCCCTGGCAGAGGCAGGGCAGCAGCCCTTTGTCTTTTCCTCTTCTGTGGATGCAGCTCAGTCGCCAGGAGCAGACAGCAGCGTGGATCCATCCCCCTGCACCCCAAACCCTCAGACACTTCCCAGCTTTGGGCTTGTTCTGGGGAGGCCCCATGGTCCCTCGACAGGAAAGGGAGATCCTGAAGCTTGGCAGCAGAATTTGGGAAGGCTTCAGGGGAAATTTCATCCCTGTCAGGGTGGAGAGGCCCTGGCACAGGAGCTGTGGCTGCCCCTGCATCACTGGCAGTGTCCAGGGCCAGGCTGGATATTGGGGCTTGGAGCAGCCTGGGATGGTGGGAGGTGGCACTGGATGATCTGAAAGGTCCTTTCCATTCCATGATTTCATTCATGTGTTAGTTTTTATTTGCAAACGCTGCTCACTGACATCCCTGTGCATTCCCCCTGCAGATCTGTGCCGTGTGCCTGGAGGAGTTCAAGCCCAAGGACGAGCTGGGGATCTGTCCCTGCAAACATGCCTTCCACAGGAAGTAAGTGTGGCCGGGGAAAGGGCAGGGCCAGGCTGGGAAGGGCAGGAAAAGCCCCCGGGATCACTCGGGGCATGGGGAGCACGTGGGAGTCCCAGTGGGAGGAACTGGGATTAACTGACTGGGGCTTGGCCTTGGGGATCCTCAGGGGTGCCTCCAACTCAGTCTGTAATTCCATGGAAAATGGAAATGTATACATTTATAAAGGGGGATTTATAGAAAGCAAACCCACTAACATTTATGTTACTATATATAATAATAATATTTTGCATAACAATACAATGTAATATTTTACATGCTAAAATTACATCATATCCTACTATATATTACAGATATTTTTATATTCTCTCTATATTTATATATACATTATATTTATATTTATATATTATATTTTTGCATATTCTTACATTTATATATACACTATACCATATACACTGTATATACTATATATAGCTAGATATAATATATATTGCATTGTACATATTATATATAACTGTATAATATATATGGCATTACATGTATTATATATATTATATATTATACATATTATACATATTACATAATATATATGATATATAACACATAATATATAATTATATATGTCATACACAATAGTATGATTATATCAGAATTATTTACAAATTTTTTCTTTTTATTTATTTATACACATTATATATGTGATTGTGTATTCTTGGTATATTATTTACAGATTCTATGTTTATAATTTCAAGACACCTTTTATGCATGTAATTCGTTAATTTTTTGGTAGGTCTGCATTTTATATCCCATAAATATAAATATAAATATAAATATAAATATAAATATAAATATAAATATAAATATGTATTTAAGTGTAAATCCAAATTTAAGTATAAATATAAATACAAATTATATATGAAACACATCTATACAAAATCTCTGTATATACACAGAGAGAACCCCCCCAGAAAATCCCAGTAGACCATAAAGGCACCCAAAGGGTGAATTAAAAACTGGGCAGCAGCAGCAAAGCTCCAGGGCAGGGTAGAGGGGCTCTGGGGGGATTTTTACAGCTCCCTGCTCATGGCAGGCGTGTCCCCAGTGATGTCAGGTATGTCCCCATGATGTCAGATGTCCCCAGTGCTCTCAGGTGTGTCCCCACTGATGTGAGTTGTCCCCAGTGATGTCAGGTGTGTCCTCACTGCTATCAGGTGTGTCCCCAATGATGTCAGGGCTGTCCCCA
>PYHW01010656.1:995659-1013869 GCA_013186435.1 Turdus rufiventris | reverse complement strand
GTGTGGATGTGGCACTTGGGGACACGGGGCAGTGGTGGCCTTGGCAGTGCTGGGGAATGGTTGGACTGGATGATCTTAGAGGGCTTCTCCAACCTAAATGGCTCTGAAATTCTATGAATTAAGTTCCTGCTCAAAGTGTCTGGCAGAATAATGTGCAGAACACTACACAATTCCATCAGAAGGCAGGACCAGGCCATTTTAAGGCACACTCTTCCTCAGACTCTCCCAGAAATTCCCAGGCTAAACCACAGCCTTCCCAACCCAGGAATCTGGACAGAATAGGTGATTTTCCTACAAAATCCTTCTACTGCCTAGGAACACTGATCATCCCACCCCTCCTCCCAGCTCTGGCCTTCAATTCATCATGAAATAGCTGAGTGACTCTACTGTTAAACTGGGGGAAAAAAAACTAATCAGGAGCCCATAACCAACACAATTTTTCAGGAAAAAAAAGGACCAACAAGTAGTGATTATTTTGGATTTAAATCAGACTTCCAGCCTTTCTTTTCCATCCCAAAATAGCTCTGATCCAAGCTCTGAAGCTTTCTTTTTCTCCAACACAAAAATAATTCAGTTCCTTCTCTTTCTGAGGAATCAGGATCAAGTCTTACCTGCTCCTGCACTCAAATCCTTCTATGGATTTTCCTTCCCTCCCCACACTGATTAACCCTTCCCCTGAACTATTCAAGATCCTCTTTTCATTCAGCTGAGCTCCAGAGCAAGGAATTAGCAGGTATGTTACGAGCAAGGCTGTTTAGGACATGTCTTGCCTCATTTTGGCTGCAACAACAGAGCCAGAGGAGTCAGGAGGATGCTGGATTCCATCAGCCCATCCCGTGGAAGCAGGCTCAGGATGGAGTGCAGAGCATGTCTCTGCTCTTTCATAGCCCTGTACAATGCTGCTTGACATGAATGCAACAAGGCAGCACTGTAAAGAAGCTGAAAGCACAAAGATGCAGCAACGGCCGTGGCAGTGGCGCGGCTTGGCCAAGAAATCCAGAGCAACTCGTAAAAACAACACAGGAGAAAATATCCAGCCTCTACACCCTCTGTCCCTGCTTTCCTCCTCTCCCACTGGTTCCCAGAGCTGTTCCCAAAGAGAGGCACATTCCTCAAGCAGGCAGCAGCAGCAGCAGGTGATGTCTGAGGCAAGGAGCAAGGGAAGGGATTCCCACAATACCTCATTGAGGGCACACATCCGCGCTATGGAGCCGATGTTGTTGGTGATGGTGATCAAAGTGGCCTTGGCCAGGTCCTCCTTGCTGACAGATTCCCTCTTCTCCTTGCTCATCATGTTTCCAAAGCTGTAAAGATAGTTTTGAGGTTAAAGGTCCCATCAGAATTCCAGGAAAAAACGGGAACTGCTAATTTAACCAAAGAGATTAGTCATGAAGGACTGATCTCTAACTTTAAAAAGCAATCTTTAGGAATGGTTGCTCTCCTAAGGCACCTAAACCCAGTTCTTCATCCTTGCAGGATCTCCAGCTAAACCAAACCAAAATGAGACACAGGCAGGGCATTACCTGGATGCCACAGCCCAGCCTGGCAGCCCGAAGCGCTCGTAGTCTCCTCCATAGATGTCCCTGACCAGTTTGTCCACCTTGGTGCTGTCCCCGTGGGATGCCATCTCCAGGGCCTCCTCAAACGTGGAGCAGCCTGTCAGAAGGCAGCAGAGGCCAAAGAAGGTTCCCCCTCCGAGGCTGCAAGTAAAGCAAAATGAAAATGAAAGCTCAGATTGTTGAGCTCTGCATCCCAGTTAGCTCAGGTCACCCCGTTCCCGACCTCTTTTTTTAGGGAAACCATCTTGGGAGGGCAGCATTTTCCTTAGAGTCTGTTCCTCTCACATAACCTAGAGCCTGTCAGGAATCCCTCACAGCCTTCTGAACAGATCATGTTGGGAAATTAAACCTCCATCTTTTTATCTTATCCAGAGATGTTAATCTTAAAATAAATGTTAGTCCTGAGGGATAACTGGAGTATCAGGGCAGAGATATCCAAAAGCTGGGGGGAAAACCCTGTCTTGTTCACTTTACAGCACACAGATAATGTCTGCAATAATGTCTACTAAGAGTAAGAACTGTACTGAGGGAATTTATAATTATTATCATTATCATTACTACTTTTACCTTTCAGGGAATTCCAGGAAAGCTTAAAGCCACAGAACTCTATGGCTTTGCCAGGACACAAAAGCCACATCTTAAGATGGGCAGCAACTGGGGACTTACTGCTGTGCCATTATCTCTCCCACCAAAATCTGGCAACTGTTGGAAGTCAGGATGGAGGTCTCGACTTGATGGATCAAAGCTAAGAGTTGTTAACAATCCCAAACCATGTGATCTCATAAAACAAATAAATAAAGCCCTTAAAGTCCTGAAAAAACAGCTTTTATAGAGACCGGCTGCAGTAAAACCACCAAACCATGAAATCCAGATCCTCTTTTCCAGGAGGGATCTTTGTTAGCAGGAGGTAACTGCAGTAAGAGCAGGAGCTTGGTCACTCCTTTACTGAAAATGCCATTTACAAAGCAGGAATGTGCTCCAAACCCTAAAATCAAAATCCCTTTATCCCCTAACACTCACCTGGTGCCTGTTACCCGTTTATAGTTGTCTTTGGAATAGACAGCCAAAATGCTGACCCCTGAGCCAATGTTCACCAGAAGGAGAGGATAGGGATTCTCCAGGTTGAATGGGAGCTTCTGGCACCTCTCAGCATCCGTGGGGTTCTCAAAATAGTAACACTCTGAGTGTCCATTGAATCCCACAGAATCGATGTACAGCATTCCTTTAACAAGGCAATCCAGCTCATCGAGCTTACAAAGCTCAAGGTCACCCATCTGGTGGGAAGGGAAAAAAAAAAGAGGAATATTGAAGGAGTAGCCAGAGATTTGAAGTGTTTATGCTCAGGGCTGGAAAAATGCATTCACTGCCAGTTCAATCCAGCTCAGTCCATGCTCCCTGCAGAGGCTGAGGGAGAATGGATCACAGGAGAGCACAGGAACTCCTAAGTGCCACAGCCCTCAGGTGTGGAACAGGGAAAAACAATCTGGATCCACAGATGGACGCAGAGAGAATTCCAGCAACTCCCACAGGCCTGATGCTGAGGCACTGGTGTAAAAAGCCAGGAGGAACTTAAGAGTGTTTGACCAAAATATCCCACAAAAACCATCCAAAGAACATCAAAAAACAGTGAGGAAGTTATAAAATCGTTTTACCTTCATGTCACTGCCTTGACTACCAAAAACTGGATATGTGGGTAACAGAAACAGTTGTGTTGCCCAGGATAGTGGTAGAATCCCCATCCCTGGAGGGATTTAAAAGCTGTGTGGATGTGGCACTTGGGGACATGGGGCAGTGGTGGCCTTGGCAGTGCTGGGGGAATGGTTGGATTTGATGATCTTAGAGGGTTTTTCACCTTTAATGATTCTCTAAAAGCCTCTTCATTTGCATTTTTCCAAGCTCTGACTAAACAAATATTTATCACACGTTTTTCACCATGAACAAGGATCCCATTTAGAATGAAGCCACATGATGATGTCCAACCCCAAATATGAACTTCCTGACAATTACATTTACCACCAAATCTGTCTCATTCACAGGTGTTAGAAATGAAATCAGGTGAGCAAAGGAAGAAAATAAAGCAGGAAAAAGACAACAATGAGTAAAAAAAAAAAAAAAAAAAAAAGACTGAGATTAGTACAAGAAGAGATTAAAAATAGAGAGGAAAATTTTTAAGACAGATCATTAGTGAATAATTTTAGAGTTACGTTCAGGGCAGGAAGTGTTTTAATTTGGAGACGCCAACTTGACTCCACATGCCAAGTTTAACTCGTTAGGGACAGCATCAAAACAAAGATTTCGAGACGTTTTAGAGTGTGCAGAGAAAAATTTTCTAGTTTTAAGCTTTCAAAGAAACGTCACTACCAGATCCTAACGGTATAGAAGCCAAAAATGCCTACTGTGCGAAAGTCCTGCTCAAATTTGTACGCTCCACCTCCCGTGGCACATAAGGTAGTATGGAGGCTTGAGAAGTGCTTTTCGCTCCCCATTTGGATAAAAGCAGGCATGTCATGAGTAGGAAAGCGTATAAAGTGCAGATTGCCTTTACGTCCACACAGGGTTAGGTCCTTGAGCTCAAGGTGCACATCCCGGATGCCTGTGGAGCCATAGGCTACGTTGGAAGTCAGGTATTTGCGGATGCTTTTGAGGTTTTCCACTTCTTCCTCTTCTTCTTCGGCCGTGATGTCCTTGGGTTCAAAATAAACCAGTTTGACCAAGGTGCCTCCGATGTCCAAGCCAAACCACGGGAAGACTGGAGAGAGAAGACAAAGAGAAAATGAGACAGGGTGTGGCACAGGCACCTTTGTAGCGGGTTGGGAAGGAGAAGGATTTGACAGGAAGGTCTCACAAATATGTGTGTATAACAGAAAGGTCTTTGAATGCAGACTCTGAGGAAGGAACAGATATGATAGCAAGGTTTGATATAGAGGAAAAGAATTGCTGTGCCAGTCTTACTGGGTAGCTAAGAAGGCAAAGAGCAAGTGAGCTGGAAGGGGCTTTTATGAGTCTGGCAAAGAATAAATTCACCTCAAACAAAAGATGCTTTTACCAAGCAAAAAGATAAACAGATAAACAAAAGTGGAAGGTGCCCCCATCCCTGGGAGGAGGTTGGAATTTGGTGGTTTTAAGGTCCCTTCCCACCCTAAACCATCCTGTGATTCTACTCAAAACTGTTTTCATTGAATTAATGAAAGCAGCTCTCCAAGCACCCGTGTGGTCTCTCCATTTCCAGGAATGCTGTCTTTGACAAGACACTCCTCCAACACGAGATCCCTCACGTTCAGGAGCTCTGAGTATTTGCTGTACAACACTCAAACACTGACGTCCCTCCCCACAGGTATGACAGCTTCCACAGCCCTGCCAGATCCTGTTCTAGGTTTAATCCCCAGCTATTCCTTTTCCCAAATTCTGAACCAGAGCCAGAGTCACAGATAACAGCAGTGCTTTTACATCAAAGGGATGTACAAACCTTCCCTAATTACAACACAGAGCTGAGGTAGACAAGTAATCTAAGATGCTGCAGGGAGACAAAAACAAATGTCTAACTGGATTATTTTATTAGCCAAATTCCCCCATGGTACAAAATATGCATCAGTGTCAGGCCCAGCAGCATTTACAGCTGTGTTAGATAATGAGCTTCTTGGAAAAGATCAAGAGAAACCTCTGATCTGATGGAATCTGCGATTAGAGCTGGGAACTGGAACAGATTAATATCACTATTAATGAGCTAAAGGAGAGGCTGCAGCTAACGAGATGCACGGGCTCCAGAGCAAATGGAAAAATGCAGCCACGTGGTAGGGCTTATGGGAGCAGGATTCAACCCTTATGGTAGCTTCCAGAAGGAAAAAAGGAACTCTTAGAAAATAAACCTGAATAATGGAATCATAAATGTTGGAGAAGACCTCCAGAATCCCAACCATTACCCCAGAACTGATCCATGTCCCCAAGTGCCACATCCACGTGATTTCTAAATCCCTGCAGGGATGGGAACTCCAACACTGCCATGGGGCAGACTATTCCAATGCTTGATCACTCTTCTGGGGAAGAAACTTTCCCAAATATCCAATCTGAACCTCCCCTGGCCCAGCCTGAGGCCATTCCCTCTTCTCCTGTTCCTGTTCCCAGAGCCCGACCTGGGGCTGTCCCCTCCTGTCAGGGAGTTGTGCAGAGCCACAGGGTCCCCCCTGATCCCCCTCTTCTCCAGGCTGAGCCCCTTTCCAGCTCCCTCAGCCCCTCCTGGAGCTCCAAACCCTTCCCCAGCTCTGCTCCCTTCCCTGGACTCACTCCAGCACAGATGTTACCAACATTCCTGTGGAAAAGAGCATCTTGGGTTTTAGCAAAATTCCTTATCTGCAAACAGATAAGGCTGGAACATGGAGAAACCCTCATTCCTCTCCCTTTGGAGCAAGAATCCCTTGTGTCAGGCTCTTCAGGGAACAATCTTTGCAGAGGCAGCAGCCTGACAAGTTGGAGGACACATTCTCTCCTAGGCAGATTTATCTGGTGGCTGTACAGGCCCTTCCAGAGCCTTCCAGCTCCCAGGAGCTGCTGGCACCAGCAGCTCCCTACAGTATTTTTAAAACACCAAGTTATTTTTATGTATTTCCATAGAGGCCACCCCCAACCATCACCAAAGGAAATCTTGAAAGAAGATGCAAGCTCTATTTTCAGAGACGCATCCAAATCCCAATCACCCTCCATTTTGGAAGCATTTACTTCAAACAAGAACAGACACAAAAATAACTTTTCATGAATGAAAAGGGAAAGGAATCTGAATGGCAGCCCAACAGAGGGAGGGAGCAGGAGAAATCCAAGGACTTTTACCCAGACAGATATTGGTAAGACAAAGAACAAAGGTTTTAAACTAAAAGGAGATATTTACATATCAGGAATAAATTCTTCCCTGTGAGGGTGATGAGACCTGGCACAGGGTGCCCAGAGAAGCTGTGGCTGCCCCTGGATCCCTGGAAGTGTCCAAGGCCAGGCTGGATGGGGCTTGGAGCAGCCTGGGACAGTGGGAGGTATCTCTGTCCAAGGCAGGGGGACTGGAAGCAGATGGTCTTTAAAGTCCCTTTCTACCCAAACCATTCCCTGATTCTGTAATTTCTTCCTTTCAGAACACGCCATTTGATTTCTGCATTCTGAAGTCCACTGGGCTTTAAAAAAAAGCATCTTCCCCCAAACTCCCTCTGCCAGGCTACACAGGGGTAAAAATGGGGAGAGAGCAGAGGCTGGGGACTCAGAGATGGCCTCACTGATTGCAGCAGGAAAGACAAACATCAAAAACCACAGTGCTCTGAAGCCACATGTCTGAAAATGCCACAGGGGCTGCTCCATCACAGGCTCCCACTTCCCAGCACTCAGCTGGTAGCACATGCACAGCTTCACTAAAACAACATATTTGTTTTAAAGTTGGTAGAGAAGCTCCCAAACTCCTACACTCAGCAACACAAACCTTCCAGATTTCAGTGCAAACACCAACTGGGTCCATCAGTTTAGGCAGCTTTCCTGGCCACAAAAAAAAGAGCAGCTCCTTGGAAATTTCATCCCTAAACACAGTACCATCAAGACATTGCATTTTAAATTATATATAAATTTAGTTTTTATTTGGGCAGAACATTAAGCAGGGAGTTAAACCACACCGGTTCTCCACTATCTGTCTCACCAGGAACAGGGAAACAGGAATGATGCCAGCAGAGCTGGGAGTAACGGCAGCCAGGCTGGGCTCAGGGGTCACTATCTCCACTCAGCACTGGCCCTAAAAAGCAACTCCAAGTCCCTGAAGTGGGACACAGCTCCTGAGCAGAGCTGGCTCACACCTCCCTGTGGCACTGGCTGGAAAGGCTCTGCACAGAGCAGCTGGTGCTCTCCATCTGCCAGCTCGGCTCTACCTTCCCTCAGTCACCAGGGATACATTCAAAAACACTGACTATTAAGGTAATTAACTTACCCCAAACGGCTATTAATTATGGATCCCTCATTATATACATCCCAGCCACAGGTTAAGAATCCAAGGAAGAAGCAAAATTAAGCTCAAAATTAAGTACTCCTCTCCCAGGATGCGAAGGATTCCCTACGCATTAACACCTGTTGGAGAATTCAACCCATGGAAAAAACTTCCCTATAAACCCTTTTTTTATAAAAGGGGGAATGGCACACAAACAAGAGGAGGAAATTATTCCAAGGGCATAAAGAACTGGGGATTTTTCCCTCACACTCAGCTCTTCCATGTCTGAGAACTAGAAAAATCCAGGGGAGGGAGGAGGAAGCTCTCCTGGATCAACGCCATCACCATCTGCCACCAAGATTTCTCCTGAAACACCCATTTATTTTTTTTCCCCAGCAGATGAAAGCCATCCAGAGATTTCTCCCTTTTTAAGCCTCTCAGGAAATTTTTCCAAGAGAGCTGCTGCAGATCTCGAGGAGCAGCAGCAGAACTGCTGGCATCCAGGAGCCCTCTGGGCATCCCCGAGGCTGATTTTGCTGTCAGAAGGTTCTGCTGGAATAACCAGACACCAGCACCAAGGGCCAGGGCAGGAAATGCAAAGGCTGCCTCTCATCACCTCCTCCCTGCTGCTGCTTGGAGCTCTCTGGGAGGGAAGAGCCTCACACATCTCTTTTCCAAGCAGCCACCAGCCACAGAACAAAGGGAGGGATGGCAAATCCATCACTGTATGGATTTGGGCTCTGCTCCTGCCCAGCACCTTCTGGGAAGTGTTTAGATGTTCTTTGTGTGTTTGGGCATTTCCAGGAAGGGCAGGAAATCCTCTGCTCTCAGCTCCAAACCTCCTGCAATCTGTCCCCTTAAAGAAACTCTGCTGCTTTTTCAGAAGATGAGAGCCATGAATCCCATTCTCAGTGAGCTGGGCAGAGAAGCTGTGGCTGCCCCATTCCTCAAAGTGTCCAAGGCCAGGCTGGAGCAAACTGTACCAATGGAAGCACTGCCCATGGCAGGGGGTGGAATGAGATGGTCTTGAAGGTCCCTCCCAACCCAAATGCCTGACAAACTTTTGCTTTCCCTGAGCAATTTTATAAACAGCTCTCTCTATATGTTTTCATATAAACAGCTCTTTGTCTTCAAAACAAACCTTCTTCTCAGGGGCAGATCTATGGATATGCAGCAACAAACAAAAGACTGGTCTGCCAACAAAGTTAAGGGCTCACAGCTCTGACTAAATAATCCCAGAAAACCTCCAGGATACTTTGTGTGCACACAGCAAGAGCTGCCACCCTCCCTTCAAATCCCTTTTGCAGTCAGACTGTAAGATCTTCAGGGCAATTAAAAGGAATTGCCTTCATCTGATATGTAAATTACTTCATAAAATTGGACACTGTGTAAATAAAAAAGCCCTCAACAGACTTATTCTGGAAGCTGCAGAACTGTCAAGATGAAAGAGGTGATATAATTAAAGATCTCCATGGTGGATTTTCATCACAAAACAAGCAGCTCGAGTTGTATTTCAGAGTGATCCTTAACTTCTGAGCCAATTATATCAGGAGCTAAAAAGATTAGTCTGATGATTTAATTCAGTGTGTGACAGCACCTCTAGGCTTACTCTGAAATATTCAATATTATATTTTAATAGTGTTACACTATGCTGAAAATTTTACAACTGATAAAAAAATACAATTCATTAGCATTTAATATAAAGTGACACTAAGTCTACATCTCCTCTCACTCCTAAAAGCAGGCTCTGATAGGAATTCATATTTCATATACCATTCCAAAACAGAAAAACATACTTAAACATCAAAGCTTAAATTTTGTACTACCAAAGAGGTGACAAAACAGCATTTTATTTTTACCTTTTCTTGGATACTTTGTAAATTGGAAATTTAAAGTCATATGTCTATTATGTCTTTGCATGATCCTGACAAAAGATACCACAACTTTTAAAAAAGGAATCAGCTGAAGAGAAAGATTATTTTCTCATGGAACAAACATGCTACAGAAGGGAGAAGCACATTTTGCTCACCAGGAAAATAACCTAAATTCATCTCTGTTGAATATCCCAAGATTTCAGGTTGAGCAGGGAGAGAGTAGAGGAAGGGGAAAGCTGATGAACTGAAACGCTGATCTCTTTCTTTTACAAAAAAGATTCATTAAAAAAACATTCCCCTGCTCATTATGACCATCATCAGGTTTCTTCCTGGCACTCCACCCTGCCCACAGCCACAGCTCCCTTATGAACCATGATGGGAATATCCTCATTACTCATCTGGAGTCTTCCCAGTCCCATTTTTAAGTATGGATTTCAAGAACGGCACAGGTAATTCAGTACCAGAAGGGAATTTCCCTGTATGGTTCCTGAAACTGAGAGTTTTTGTTTACAATGTGTCTGCCTGCACTAATAATCCTGTCTGACTCCCCAGCACTCCAAAGCTTCAACAAATCTCCACTTCATGTTTTCAGGGACGCTTCTGAGATCAACAGAGTCCTTGACTTCTCCCTCTTCTGCCAGGAGCACACAGAAAATCCCAGCATCTGCAGTAAAGCCTTTCAAGTGCACCAGGAACATTTCACAGAATCATTCAGGCTGGAAAAGACCTGATCAATTCCAGCTGTTAACACTGTCATCTTCACCCCTAATCCACGTCCCCAAGCACTTTCAAACAGGGAATTTCAATTTCCAGGGAATTTAAAAGCCCAAGGTGCACGAAGGCACACAGCTGGCACATTGGGTACACTGTTCATTTCTGATCTATCCCAAATCCAGTTCTCTTCCCTGCTCTCTGCACCGAACCAGCCCTGACTGTGCATGACAGGCTCTGAGGAGGAAGGAGGAGCAGGAGTCTGCTGGAATCCTTTCACTGCTGGGGAAGGAGGGCTCATCAGCCAGGGCATCTGCCAGCACAGCCAGGCAAGACAAGCCTCAAGGTCACCCAGCTCGTTTGCCACATGCCAGCAGCACACAAGTGGGAGCTAAAGTAGGACATTTTTGATCCCACGCCCATTAAATGCTTTCCTTTCATTTTGGCTTGAGTCTTCCTTAAGGTGGGATGGAGGGTTTTAATTCCAAGCATGACTGATTGTGACATCAGGCATTGTCCCTGCTAAGGGATGCACATGCCCCAGCACATTTCTCTTCCAATTATCACAAGAATAATTTAGGAAAGTCAGACTACGCTGTAATCCCAAATCCCACCACACTGACCTTCCAGACTCAATCAAAACCCTTTCTGAAAGCTGCCAGAATACCTGTTTTCATGAAAGTCACTCTCAGCACCCAACCTTCATCCACATTTCCCAGAGAAGACATAGAAACTGCCCCAAAGGCAGAGGAGAATCATCACCTAACAGAGCTCCGAGTCCTCCCTCATTTTCATACCACAGATCTCCTTCATGTCCCTGCAGCCTTTTAACAGGTCTCTAATTAACAGCCTCACAGACCTCTATCCCTATTTTTCACACTAAGGGCAGAAGAGAAGCTGCCTTTTTAACCAGCAACCAAAAAAAAAGAGCAGGAACACTCTTAAAACTTCCCATAAATATGGTGACAGCAGTGTCTCGGCACTGCCAGTCACAGCTGAGATGCAGCAGAATCCTGAGCCCTGTTTCCAGCCCACATTCTTCGCTCACATCTTTTTGACAGCTGTGCAGGTACCAAGGAATTACACCAAGGCTGCTTCATTTTCAGAGTATGGCAATTTCCTTCCAAGAGGAAGGACTCCAGCAGAAGTCGAGGAATAATCTCTTGGTTATTCCTCAAATATGGCTGAAGTCAGGCACAGCCACGGCACCTGCACAGCAGCTCCTGCTGCTCCCAAAATGAAGGCTGCCATCCATTTTGCTGTTTCCAGTAGGACATTTACAAACGTGCTTCTAGGGATTTTTTTTTCCCCTTTGAAAGCTTGGTTTGATCTGTGCCCAGCTCCTGTCAAACCTGTCAGGTTCTTCCCTCCCAAAATTTAAACTATTCCTTTTGCTCTCCCTTGCTTTGCTGTGCAGTTACGAGCCCAGCCCCACAACCTCAAACCCTGGGCCCTCCATCTGTCCTGCTGTGCCCTTTTCCTCATGCTCTGTCACCAGGTGCCTTCCCTTCCTTCCCATCCAAGGTCCCCAATTTGGGAACCTCAGCCCCATGTCCGTGCTCCTGCCCCACCAGGCAGGTGTCACCTCACCCGAAACCTCCTCCAGCTCTTGGAGTTCAGCTTGTCCCATCCTTCAGCCCAACCTGCTGAGCCCATGTCACTGTCGCACCGTGCTGTCCCCAAACTAGCCGTGCTGTGCCCATGCCACCACCCCACAGTGCTGTTCCCAAGCTGGCCACGCTGGACAAGACATCACCGCACCGTGTCCCTCCGTGCTGTCCCCACACCGACAGTGCTGGACAAGCCACCACTGCCCTGTGTCCCCAACGTATTCCAGACGGGCCATGCCGTGCCCATGTCATCACCTCACTGTGCTGTGCCCACGCTGCAGAAATCCTCACCCACCGTGTTCCCGCCGTGCTGTCCCCACGGTCCCTCTGCGCTGTCCCAATGTCCCCATCCCGCCCCGCTGCTCTCCCGTGTCACCCCCCGGCCACACCCCAGACCACGCCCATCTCATTAGCATAAACCCCGCCCCTCCTGCCCATCCTCTGAGCGCCTCCCCCCCCCCGCTTCTCTCCCCNCCCGCCGCGCCGTCCACGCCCGCCGCGCCGCCGCTGCTCCGCCGCCGCAGCTGGGAGGGCCCGGCGTCCGCACCGCCGGCCCGCCGCCGCGGCTTCTTCTCGTCCTCCGCGCCATCGCCACAGCTGCGCGGCGGCTCCATCGGCAGCGCGGCCCGGCCCCATGGGCCGCCCGGCCCCGCTCCGGTCCCGCTCAGCCGCCACCGCCGCAGCCACCGCCCCCGGCGCGCCTGCGCCGCACGGCCCCGCGGGGCGGGACGCTCCGTGAGGCGGCCACCAATCCGCGCCCCCCGCGGCGCAGAGCGACAGGAGGGTGCACCAATGAAAGGCCGGTATAGCGCGGCCGCGGGGAACCGGGCCCGCCCCCTGCTATCGGCCGCTTAGAGTGACAAGTGCGGCTGCCCAATAGAAAGCGGGCGCACGGGTGAGGCGGGCCGATATGCGGCAGCTCTGGCCTATGGGCTTCCTCTGGGCCGAGATTGACAAGGCAAGCGCCCAATGGCCGTGAGAGCTGTGCGGGTGGGGCGGGAGAAGACGCGGTGATTGACAGCTCGGTAACCGTGGCAACATGGGCCGAAGGGAAGAGCCGCAGTAGGCTCGGCTGGGCTGGGCCGCACGGATGGGGTTCATTTGAATATGATTTGCATATGCAGATGACGATGCATATGGATGTCGGGGGGTCTGCCATCACCCGCCATGGCGGGCCTGAACCGACCTTAAAACCATCTGTTCCACCCCTACCACGGGCAGAGACACCTTCCACTGTCCCAGGGTGCTCCAAGCCCCAATGTCCAGCCTGGCCTTGGACACTTCCAGGGATGCAGGGGCAGCCACAGCTGCTCTGGGCACTCTGTGCCAGGGCCTCCCCACCCTCACATGGAGGAATTTCCTCCTAGGGTTTTAAAATCGTCAGCTCTCCTTTACATCCCAACGTAATTCTAGTGTGCATACACTGCTGTTCTTTAAACCCTGATCCCACATTTATGAACAACCGCAGCAGAAAGCCCCTAGGTGGTGGAAAAATTGAGGCAACCGTGAAGAGGGATGTAAGCAACAACCAACAGGACGAAAATTCAAAAAGAAAACACAGATTCCCAGAGTACAGGGTGCCCTAACAGCTCCCGTTGTAACATTCCCGTGTGGAATGTTAATTGTTGTCTCACACACCCAGAGCACTCCAAGGTGGAACCACAGCCTGGTGACCCTGGATGCTCCTCACCTGCCCTGGGGTAATCCCAGCTCACCACAATCCTCAGGCATTAATTCGATACCTGAAGGATCAGCGACCAACATTCCACAAAAGTGCAAAAATTTCCATGAAAATTTGCTGAATTCCGGTTGCTGCTGCAGTGAAAACGGGACAAAGGGATTGGTCAAATTTAGTTGGTGTCTTTTAATATCCTGTTGGGTGAGTGGAGGAAGTGGATAAATGGGGTTGGCAGTGACAGGAGAAAAAGGATGAGCTCTCTGAACACAAATGATCTCCTTCAGAGCAGCACTGCTTTCATTTGGGTAAAAAAGGAACTCGCTGAGCTGCACGAAGCTCTTGAGTATTTTCAACCCCTGCTGACTGTGTTTGACACACCTGGGCTGGAACAGCTGGAGTGGGAAAGCAGAAAGGGCACAGGAAAGGGCTGTTCCCTCTCAAAATCTTCCTGTTTGTCCCTAAAAGGCACATGGGGGGTGAGCAGCGCTTTAGGGATGTTGGTGCCTCTGTTCTGCAGGTCAGAGCTGTTCGGGGCACAAGAGAAACCTGGGGAGCAGCCACCTCCAGAGCCAAACTCTGAGTGGCTAAGGTGGAAAAGGGATCCCAGGACAGAATTCAACCAGAAAACCTGGATAATGAATAAAGCAGCATCCTGGCCTTGGCACACATCTGTATGCTGTGTCCACCTGGTTACATCCAAGGGTCCTTCCCTTCCAGCCCCAGCTCCATCCTGACTTGTGCAGCTCAGCTGTTTGCTGCCTCGGGAACCACCTTCCCTGATTTCATCCTACCACCAACAGGAAGACCTGCCATGGTGGGCATGCTCTGGACCAGGCCCTGTGCTCGCTCCCAAATGAGGTCTGAAAACTGAACCCTGTCACCTCTTCCTGGCACTGATGGCCTCAGTCTCTCAGTGTCACTGCCAACACAGCCCTTCAGAACATTCCCTCCAGCCACAGCATCATCAACCTCCTGCTCTTCACCCCACAAATCACAAGCCACGTGTGAAGCATCAAACCAATTTATTACAGTTAGTAAAAGGCTTTGTAGCCTGTTAGTAAAAGCTGTGCAGGGACACAGCTCCCTCCTGCACCATCTCCTGCCAATGAGGCTTTAAAGTGCTAAGTAACAACTGTGAAAAGCCCAGCACTTCACAGCAGCAATCTGAACATGTGCTTTCCCCAGGCTGAGGTGGTGACAAACCAGCTGTTTCACAGGAGAAATGTGACACAAAAAGGCAAAGCGTACAAGCTGTTGCTTAAATGTATGGAAAATCATGGGAAGAATTTCACAGGCAAGTAAAGCATCAGAGAAGAGGGCCTTGGTATGGATGCGGCTGGTTTGGGATCTCATGGATTTCCCCTGAATTACACAAAGTGTGGAGAAGGCAAATCCCTTCTGTCCTTCCCCTTAGGGCCTGAAAACCGTTTTCTCTTCAGTGGGAAGAGCAGCCCCCACATTCCCTCTCCTGGCAGAGGGGCCCAGTGTGTTTAAAGGACTGTCCCTTCCTCCTCCAGCACCACTGAGCAAGGAATGAACACCTCGAGCTCTTCTGGAAGGCAGCTCTGACACACCCAAATCAAAACCTCCCTCTTGCATATATTGGTTGTCCTTGGTTTTATGGAGGCACTTTTTGGATTTTTGGGCAGAAGGATTGGGAGGGAGGAGGAGCCATTCAGACCTGGAGTGACAGCACAACGAGGAATGGTTTCCCACTGTCAGAGGGCAAGGATAGATGGGACACTGGCAAGAAATTCTTCCCTGCAAGGATATTGAGACACTGACACAGGTTGTCCAGAGATGCTGTGGCTGGCTCATCCATGGAAGAGTTCAGGGCCTAGCTGAATGGAGCTTGGAGCAACTTGGAGCAACCTAACTACTCCAGGCTGCTGCTTCTTGGCTGCTTTACTGTATTCTACAATCCCAGAATGGTTTGGGTTGGAAGAGCCATTAATGAGCATCTCATCCCAGCCCTCTGCCATGGGCAGGGACATCTTCCACAAGACCAGTTTGTTCCAAGCCCTTTACACACTGGAAGGCGCTACAAGGTCTCCCCACAGCCCAGAGCATCTCAGACTGTGGTATGGCCTCCCTGCAGTGCAGGTGATCCTGTTTGTGTCCCAGCCTGGGCAGAAGATTCCTATACCCCCATCCCATAGCCACAAGTATCAAGAAGGGCAAGAATTCCATCTACCCTTTCCACCAAGCTCCAAAAATCCAGCCTAAAAATCAAAGACACCCAACAATCTTTTGTGGGACCATTCCTCTTAAACCAGAAACCCCGTTCCCTGCCTGGAGGGAGAGAAATGAGGTTGATCCTTTACAACACCGGACAGATGCAGCTCTTTCCTGACCCTTATGTTTATCCCCAGGGTCAGTAGTGCATGAAGCAATCCCAGGAGGAGCAGCAGAGCCAGAGACATCAAGTAAGGCAAACTGAACATGAGGCATCTGGTGGAGGCTGCTGCACCACATTTGGACATATTTTCAAGCCAAGATGAGCAGAGCCAAGAAAATCAGTTCCATTGTTACAGGGTATCTGCACAACCTCTCCTGTCTGCACTGCACAAATGACCTGGAGGTCACCCTTTGGATCATCAGTATATGTTTCCCTGAGGCCTCCCAAGAACAAACAAGAAAAACATGGAGAATCACCATGAATGCTTTCCTTTTTGACTCAATGGATCATTTTGGAGCAAGATCCTCTCCTCCAGGAGTATAAAAAGAGAAGGTTACAGCCAAGAAGATGGTTGGGAAATGGGAAGGAATAGACCCAACCCAACAGCATCATGTACCAAGGCCTCTTCCAGCAGAACCTTCCAGAAGAAGATGTAACAACGCCCCTACTGCCCCCCACTACTCTTCAGGCTTCAAATGCATTGGCCAAAATCCTGGTGCCAGAGGAATCCCCCGGGCTGTGTCACTGTTGTCCCATCCCCTATTTCCGCAGGCGAGCATACACCGCGAATGCCACGGCAGAAATGAGGCCAACGGCTGGAAGGATGTACAGCAGGGACAGGCCATTGCTGTCCCTCTTTGGGACTTTGGCCTGAGAGGAGCTGGTGGCAGCATCACGGCCGCTGCCAGAGTTGGAATTCACGGAGCTGCCGAGAGGACCAACTCCATCGTTGCCGGCTCCGGGCTGGATGCTGGGGTGATGATCCACACACACCTCATGGATGCCCAGGGAGCTGCTGCCCCAGCTTGGAGCAGGACACGAGTCTCTGCTTGCTCCAGATGCCTCCTTTGCTCTGGGGTCTGCAAAAGCTGAGGAGACTCTGGGGAACGCTTCTCCTGAGCTCAGGCTATCACTGCTCACCAGGATTGGGTCGCTGCTGAGGCCAAGGCTAGAGGAGGTGGTGGAACAGGGGTTGCTGGACGCCTGAGAGCCTGTGGATCTGCTGGCCACCTCTGGGCTGCCCAGAGGTGGGGACATGAGGACACCTGGCTTGCTGAGCTCCTCTTCCCTCTCCTCATCACTGTGAGATGCCCAGATGCTCGTGGCAGAGCTCACCTGGGAAGCCGCTCTCCCAGCCGTGCCTTCGGAGCCTCCTACCACAGCTGTGCCCAGGACAGGGTTTGCCAAGGCTGGGAGCACCTTTGGGAGACAAGGAGAGGAGCTGGGTATCAAGGGAAGCACCCAATGGCCTGGCCTTGGGCACACAGGTCCCACACAAACCCACTCCAACACAGTCCCCACAACTGCCCATTAACAAGGTTGGCTCACAGGTAACAGTGAGGGAGGCAGGCAGGAAGGGAGGGGAGCCAGGCAGTGAGGAAAGCAGTGGAAAACAGCAGCTGGAAGCCAGGAGACTGACTGGCAAGGTAAGGAGGGCAAATAAGGAGTCAAAGCCCAAAAGAGTTTGGCTGCCTTCTCCCATACTCCATCATACAGTGTGTGGATGGTAACGCGACCACCACAGTGTGGGGAAAAAAGAAATCTCTGAATAAACTCATCACCAGCTCACAGTGGGACACTGCAACACAAAAAGACAGGGGCAGTGCACAGGGACATGAAGGAAATCCAAGTGGCAAGAGGAAAGGTCACCTACTTTCTCCTTTGCTGGCACAGAGGGGGTGCTGCTGGCTGGATTCCCAAAGGGCAGTTTCTTCTCTTGCGTAAGAGACTTCACAGAGGTGTCACGGGATGGGAAAGTGTCTCTGGGCACAGGGGTAGCACCCAGCACAGTTGATCCCATCAAAGCACCTGTCAGGGAGAAAAAAAAAACACGCTGTGTTAACCAGGGGGCCTAAAAGGTGAGATCTGCTCTTGTTCAAGGAAACTGTGACAGGACAGTCCCCAAACTGGGGGGGTGGCACAGGGAGCAGGACCCAGTGCCCTGGCTCTGCTGTGGCACCCGAGCTTTCCCTGCAGCTGCAGGTAACTCATGCAGGGTGAGCTGTAGGGCTGGGAGCACCAAGGGAAACAGAGGCTTTTAAGGCTCCTGAAACTCCCCATCCTACCAGCCAGGAGGGGCTGACCCCACATGGCAGAGGGGGAAGGGCTGGGAGGAACGGAGTGTTTCTTTTCCTGCCCAAAGACCCTGGAGTGGAGGACAGGCTTTTATCCTGATTTGATGATGCCCACAGGAGAAGGGTGTAGAAGATGGTAAAATTCCCCCACATGCAGGATACAAACATCTGCAAACTAGGGGAAGGGAAGAAGTTTCAGACCCTGAAGCTGCTCCACTGACAAAACAAAAGTGCAGATGGATGAAACGATCGTTGTAGGCTCCTTCCAAATGAAATTATTCTATTCTATTCTATTCTATTCTATTCTATTCTATTCTATTCTATTCTATTCTATTCTATTCTATTCTATTCTATTCTATTC
>PYHW01010656.1:969313-992086 GCA_013186435.1 Turdus rufiventris | reverse complement strand
AAGGGACACGGAGACCCTAGAGAAGGGTCACGGAGATCCCGGAGCGCGTCCCGCGGGTTTGAAGGGACAGGAGCACCTCTCCTGCGAGGAGACACTGCGGGAGCAGTCTGGAGAAGAGAAGACCGACAGGGCATCTCATCAATCCATTAAATATCTCCAAGGGGGGTAGTCACAGGATGGTGCCAGACTCCAGTGGTGCTCAGTGACAGGACAAGGACTAAAGGCCACCAACTAAAACACAAGAAGTTCTACCTCAACCTGAGGAAGAGCTTCTTTATGTTGAGGGTGGCAGAGCCCTGGAGCAGCTGCCCAGGAAGGCCATGGGGTGTCCCTCTCTGGAGGTGTGCCGAGAGGATGGAGCGGGCTCTGCTCCGTGGTGCCCAGCAATGGGACAAGAGGCAAAAGGCAGGAACTGATGGGAGCTCCACCTGGGTGTGAGGAACATGCTCCTCCACGTGAGCACTGGCACAGTTTGTCCAGAAAAGCTGTGGCTGTCTCATCCCTGGGAGTATCCAAGGCTGCAGATGATGGGGCTTGGAGCAACCTGGGATAGTGGGAAGTTGTCCCTGCCCATGGCAGGACGTGGAATGAGATGGCCTTTAAGGTCCCTTCAAACCCAAACCGTTCAGTGATTATAATTAATTGAAGCCAGCTTTTCTCATTCTAAATTATATAATGGGATCATATTTCTGGGTTGTTTCTAATTAAGATGAGATCTTTGTGGTGATCAAAAGTTACCTCATGGAAAAAAAAAAAAAGCCACTCGCGCATTTGTGCCCAGTAATTTCTGTCCACACAATCACAGAATCATAGAATCACAGAACCACAGAATCATAGCATCACAGAATCATAAAATCATGGAATCACAGAATCATAGAAAATTAAAACTTTGGAAGGAACTTTGGAAAAGATCATCCCAAGCTGCCCTGCCATGGGCAGGGACAGCCCCCATTAGACCAGGTTACTCAAGGCCTTATCCAGCCTGGCTTTGAAAACTTCCTGCGTTGGTGCATCCACAACTTCCCTGGGCAACCTGTTCCTGTTCTGATTATCGTCACAGCAAAAAAAAATTTCCTCCTAATATCCAACACAAATTCCCCCTCTTTCAATTTACACGTTACTCCTTGTAGCTCCTTCCTAAGAGTCCCTCTCGGGCTTTCCTGTAGTATCCCACCAAAAGTTTTTTTTATTTTTAATTAATTTCCCACTCGGGAATTTTGGGAATCGGGAGTGAAGGGGGGGCGGCAGTGCCGCCTCCGCGCCACCAGGGGGCAGCACCACCACGCGCCGGGCCCGTGCGTGGCCACGCCCCTCAGCCACGCCCATGGGCACGCCCCGGCCACGCCCCCGGCCCGGAGCCGCACGATGGCGGCGGCAGCGGGCGGGCGGCGGCGGCGGCGCCGCTGAGCGCCGGGAGAGCCCCGAGGGGCGGCGGGGGCTTCCCGCACCCCTTCCCCTTCCCTCATATCCCCCTCCCCTTTTCCCCCCGATCCCCCTCCCCGCGCCCTCCCCCGCTGCGCCGTCCATGGTTACGGGCGGCCGCCGCGGCCTCGCAGCGGAGCCGTTCGGGCGGGAGCCGGCGAGGGAGCAGTGGCCGCAGGTGAGCGGGGCGGGGGTCGCAGGTGACCCCCGGGGCGAGGCACGGGGCTGTTTGGGTGCCGTGGGGGTGATGGAAGGGGCGGGGGGCGCGACCCACGCGTGTCCGTGGAGTTGAGTCCCCCCATGCTGTGCGCGCTGAACTTGGGGTGTAGTATTTGCGTGTTTATAGGTGTATTTGTTAGCGATAATGGTGATTTCTGAAAGTGATCGCGGGCTGCGGCTCTTGGATTTGCTCCCTTGGAGCCAGTCCAGAGGAGGCCACCAAGTTGATGGGAGGGATGCAGCACCTCTGCTGCGAGGAAAGGCTGGGAGAATTGGGATTGTCCAGCCTGGAGAACAGCAGGAGCCGGGGAGACCTAATGGGGACCTCTCAGGACTTGTAGGGAGCCCGCAAGAAAAACAGAGAGACGCTTTTTACAAGGACCTGGGGTGGCAGGATAAGGGGCAATGGCCTCACACTGGAAGAGAGCGCGGTTAGATTAGATATTAGGAAGAAATTGTGGTGGTGAGGCCCTAGGACAGGTTGCCCATAGAAACTGTGGCTGTCCCTGGTATTTAATGCCAGGTTGGATGGGGCTCTGAGCAGCCTGGGCAGTGGAAAGTGTCCCTGTCCATGGCAGGGGATGGAGCGAGATGCTTTAAGGTCCCTTCCAACCCAAACCATTCCATGATTCTCTGGACCCACGCGGTTGGACACGGAGGTCCAAGCTGGGGACACCCCTCCAAGAGCCAGAAAACACTGCAGGGTCACCATGGGCACGATGTCCTGCCACCACCCAGCACCGCCCTGCTGCAGGATGGCCCTGGACACCTCGACTCTGCACCCAGGGCCTTCTGAACCACTGGCTCACCACACCCCCCTTGGCAGATCCTGGCCGTGCTGGTGGCCAAAGGCTTCTTCTGGCACCAATATTCCAACTTGGGAGCTTGTGACCTGGCTGCTCCCTGTTCCATCCCTCCGGGAGGTGCTCCAGGCTGGAGCATTGGAAGGGACACCCTCTTTGCTGTGGGATCCGAGGGTTCTGTCCCTTCCTCCAGGGCTCTGTCCCCTTTCTCACTGGCTCTTTGCTCTCCTCCAAGGGTGTGTCCCCTCCGCGCATCCCAAACGGGAATCCCAAATGGGAATGTCCGTGCTGCCCCTCTCCAGAGCTCTCCCACGCTCGGGAGCTGCATCCTCCCTCCTCGGCCAGCGCTTGCTTGTTTCTGATCTTGGATGTCATCGAGGGTGGAAAATGTGACAGGAAGGAAGGGAGGCTTTTTTTTCCCCTCCTGCTAAATATGGACTGACATTAAAAATCCAAATACTGTCGCGAAAGGAATCGCAACCTCTGTTTGTCGAGGGAGAGAAAACCATGTTTTCTGGCTTTTCGTTTCCAGCTGGGAAGTTTCGCAAGGAGTGGTGGAGTCCTTGCCGGGAGCCTCAGGAATTTTTTCACAGGACGCTCTCCGCAGCGTCTTACGCTAAAAAAAAATTAGTCATCCCTTCTCTGCCTGCCCGTGGCTGGGGGGAGCTTGCTGCGAGCATGCAGGATGCTTGGAAATATTTAAGGATTTTTTTCTTCTGTACAAGGAGTTCTAAAAACGACAGGAAATAAAACTGCGGCCCCAACAGGAGTTTTTCGTCTTTATTTTAATTCCTGTTGCTGCAGCAGGCAGTGGCAGGGAGGGGAAGGATGTGCTTGGCGGGGCTGCAGCCAGGTTTGCAGGGAGGATTTGTCTGTCTGTGTCAGGCAGCAGATGCAAACTCATGCTGGTATTCCCGGAGAGACTGGGAAACAGGCTTGGTGTGGAGCTCTGGGAGGAGGAATGGGATCCCAGGGATGGTCATGGCACTGCCAGCTCCCTGCTGGCTTCTGTGTGGTCGGGGGGAGAGCCAGGATGCTTTTTGGGGTACAGCTCCCCTAGGACCTGGGGGTGCTGGGGAGACAGACTCTGTGTTTGTGCTGGGCAGAAGGTGGGCACTGCCACCTTCCCATTCCACTTGTTTCTCTCTTCCCTACTGGAGAGCTTTCTGGGGCAGGGCCTGCAGGAAGCTCCAGGGTTTTGCCTGATCTTTATTTAAAAAATTGGTTAAAGCAAGTGGTTGGTTACAGTTGGCCGAAGGTGGTGGAGTCATCATTCCTGGAGGTGTCCAAAGAACAACTGAATGTGGCACTCGGTGACAAGGTGGGAATTGGTCACAGGTTGGACTTTGTTAAGGTGATGGTCTTGGAGGTCTTTTCCAACCTGAATGACTCTGGGATTCTGTGAGAGCATCTGGGAGGTGCTGGAATAGATACTTCCCGTTTCCAGAGCACTGGTGCTGCTGTGTTCCCAGACTAAGGAGACACAGCCCTGCCTTCCTGAAACATCCCTCACAAATAACTGTATCTCTGTGCTGCTCTGTGATAACTGGTCCATGTCCAACATCAACATCCTCCTGGACGAGTGGCTTGAATTCCCTCTCTCCCTGCCTCCTCGTGCTGCCAGCCTGCCTCTGTTCTGCTCCAACCCTCTGTGTTTCCAGCAGCGTGCTGGATCCCAGTCCAGTGGGGAGGGCACAGGTTGTGTCACTGTCACGGTCTGTGTGATGTCTCAAACCACTGGGGAGCATGGGGTGGGGTATTTTGTGTGGGACAGGGCACCTGTAGTGCTTCCATAGGGTCAGGAGTGGCACCAGCTGCTGCCTGGGCCTCCCCTCCTGGTGTGACACGGGCAGGAGCTCGGTCATCCCTGGCAGCTGCTCGCTGGGCTCATTCATAAATCGCATTTTCCTCTGGAAATAAAACAAATCCCCAGGCTTTCCTCTCACAGTGGAAGTCATTTGAAGGCGACCAGGTCTGTAAGTGTCCCCAAAGCCTGCGGACAGGAAGAGACACTTGAGCAGAGAGGTAGGAAATGTCCGCATTTAGAGCAGTGGCTGATTCATCTCCTGCTCTTAACTCTTTCCCCTCTGATTTTAGTGGGATCCAGCTGGCTGCCTTCAAGGCTCTGAGCCCAAGGAGGCTCTGGCTGGATCACAGAATACTGCTGGGTTTTATACATCGTGTTTATGTGGTTTGGGGTGGAAAAGAAACAGGGTGTGCGGTTATCCGAATTGGATAACCGGAACGTTGGCACTCACATTAGGGAGGATTAATATTTAATATATAGGCTATGAACCTTTGTGCTTAATCACTATCTGAAGGGCTTAGGAAGAGATTTAGCGATAAGCAAGTGATTCCTGAGCTGTCCAGAATGATTTCTTGCCTCTTCCTCTGGAGCAGCTGGTCCTGGATATGGCTAGAGGCTGGTGTGATCCTGTTCTTCCTGATGTCTCCAGGTTTTGTGAGTGGGTAGAGTGGCTTGCATCACGAGTGTTCACTTCTCATTAAACTCACAAATACTCTGGAAACCCTTTTTCTCTAATGCAGCTCATGTGGCTGGACTGTCAGCTGTGCTACCTGTCAGCACTTGAAACTTCTGTGTGTGGCCAAAGCTCGTGGGAAAGATGTTGTGGGATCCATGGACATTGTCACTGTCACATAGATCCTCCCAAGCACTAGTGCAGAGGCAGCTCGCTCATTCTGTTGTCTGTCTGACCTCTTTAGGAGGCTTTTCTTGTCATCTCTAGGTCCCACCATGGTCCTGGAGCTCCCCATGAGAGCAGTGCTGCTTTCCACAGCTGCTCCACGTTGCCTTACATGTTTTTTTTTGTGCAGCATGAGGTGTTTTGTAGTACAGCAAGGTGGGGGCTGCCCCTCTGGGAAGGGGATTGATGTGTTTGTGCAGGGAGGAGGTGATGCTGGGGACTGCTGTGTCCAAGGCTGGGATCCTCAGCACAGCAAGGACTTAGAATTGACTGCAGAAGCAATAAAGATGCTCTGAGGGTTTCAGATGGAGAAGAGAAGGCTCAGAGACCTTCCAGTGCCTGAAGGGGCTCCAGGAGAGCTGGAGAGGGACTGGGGACAAGGGATGGAGGGACAGGACACAGGGAATGTCTCCTACTGACAGAGGACAGGGTTAGATGGAATATTAGAAATAAATTGTTCCCTGTGAGGGTGGGGAAGCCCTGGCACAGGGTGCCCAGAGAAGCTGTCACTGCTCCATCCCTGGAAATGTTCAAGGCCAGGCTGGACACGGCTTGGGAGCCACCTGGGCTAATGGAAGGTGTCCCTGCCCTAGGCTGGGGGTTGGAACTGGATGCTCTTTCAGTTCCCTTCCAACCCAAACCGCGCTGTGATTCCACGATTCAATGCCAGAACATTCAAATAATGCATCTCCACAGCCACATGTGCTGCAGGTTTGAGGGTTGTGTCTCCATGGAGGGAAACCCTTCTTTAGGCTGCAGGAGGGGGTGTGCCTGCACCTCCCTCCCTCCCTGCCCCAAATCAGAGCTTCCCTGGCTGAAAGCATCAGCCACAGCTGTCAAACCCACCGTGCTGTGGTTGCTCCTGTGGTACCTCTGTGTTTATGGCAGCTGCAGTTTTGATAGTGGCAGTCAAAACATCTGAGTGTGGGTTGGGTTTTGGCATATTGGTCATGCAGAAGATCCTGGTGTCTACTGTAACAGGTATGGAGGCTGGAAATCTTTATAGAATTTGTAATCTTTATGAAATTATAAAATTAATGATTATTTTTTTTCCCAAAGGACCTGTGGAAGAATTAGCGAATCAGGGAATGGTTTGGGTTGGCAGAGACCTTAAAGCTCATCTCCTTCTAAGCCCCTGCCATGGGCAGGGACACCTCTCACTAGCCCAGGTTGCTCCAAGCCCTGTCCAACCTGGCTTTGAGAATGCTCCTTTTGTTCTCTGTGCAAACAAATCACTGCTTAGGCAGCAGCAACTCTTTATTCCAGGATAATTTGTTGTCCTAATTCCTTCCTGTTGAAGCAACTCCATTTTGCATGGAATAATTAGCACTAATTTGGGCCTGGGATGGAAAACAAGACTTCTCTGACTTCAGAAGAGCTCTGCCTTTCCCGCGTGAGTCAGGTCGTGCTGTGCCATCCCTCCTCTGAAGCAAAATTAAAACCTGTCTGTGAGACCAAACATTCCAGGTTGGTAGGAGGGAGCAGAGGTGGAGGTCTCACCAATTTTAAGCTTTCTGCTGTTGCAGGGAGCTGAGGACAAGTGTGGCGAGGGGGGAACGGAGCAGCACCTCCTTCCTTCTTGGCTGACACTGAGGAACAAATAAACAGAAATGTTCTCACTGTGCTGATGTGAAAAGCTGCTTCTGAGCCAGCCTGGCCTGTTGGTGGATTCCTGGCACTCCAGCCAAGTCCTTGAGACCTTTTTATTGCCATAACGAGGACTTCCTCATCCTGCCCCACAGTCTGACTCGATCCACGGCTGTTTTCTGGTCCTTCCAGGAAGACATCCCTGCTCTGCCTTCCTTTGTGTAGGGAAGGGAAGCCAGCCAAATCCTTTCCCTGCCCCAAATCCCTGCATGTCTGAAGAAGGGGAGGTGCAGGGTGTCCTTCCTGCTTCACCCAGGAAGCCTGAGATGAATTCCAGTGCCAAGCTGTTGCAGGCAGGATCTGCCCTGCCTGTCTCCCAGCTGCCTGTCTTCATTCTGGGAGGTTCAGTGTTTGCTGATGGGGCTGTGAGCACTGAGGCCATGAACATCTCCTCAGGGTGAGTCCTGGAAGCAGTGAAAATGGGAGATGTCCAGCCTGGAAATCCCAGCTGGCAGAAAATTGGCTTGGTGACCACCAGACACCTTGGCTGGTTGATGCTGCTTAGACAGAGAGTTTTAAGAACTGGATTTATAATTTGAGGGTCCAAGACACTTCTTGGCACTCCAAACTCCATCAGTGAAGGTGTGTTATAGGCTCAGTGTGGAGGTGCTGCAGCAGCATACCTGTCTGAAAAAACAGGGTTTGGCCTGTTGGAGCTTGTAGGTTTTGTGTATCCAGGTGAAGTAATAGGTGACAGGGAGGCTGGATCCAGGTATGAGCAGTGAATCAATCAGCACTGCATTGCTCTGGGGTTGAACCAGCCCCCCTGGGATGACTGTCCTCCCATATCACGGCTGATGTTTCGAAATCATCTCTGCTTGTTCTGATGCTCTAAACCGCAGGGGTTTAGCTGGCTTGGGGCTCCACCCCATCAGTGGTGACCTTGCTCCAGGCCTGAGGAAAGCAGCAATTCCTGGTGTGGGCAGGGTGTCTCCTTGGGTCTGTGCTATTCCCCAAGGAGCTGAGGATCATCTGCCCAAAAGAGAGCTTGTAGAGGTCCTCCCCAAAACTGGCACCCAGCCATCCTCACTTGCCCTCTGGGAGTGCTGATAATGGACTGACAGAATCACAGGATGGTTTGGTTGGAAGGAGCCTTGAAGATCATCTCATTCCACTCTCCTTCCATGGACAGGGACACCTTCCACTGTCCCAGCTTGCTCCAAGCCCTGTCCAACCTTGGACACTTCCAGGGATACTGGGGCAGCCACAGCTGCTCTGGGAAATCCCTTCCAGGGCCTCACCACCCTCACAGGGAATAATTTCTTCCTAATCTCTAATCTAAACCTGCTCTCTTTCAGTGTGAAGCCAGTCTCTCTTCATCTTTCCTACAGGCTCTCTTCATGTTCTGGAAGGCCCCAGTTAGGTCATCCCAAAGCCTTCTCTTCTCCAGGCTGAGCAATCCCAGTTCTCTCTCTTTCCTCACAGCAGAGCTGCTCCATCCATCTGATCATCTTGGTGGCCTCCTCTGGACTCATTCCAGGAGGCCACAGTGGTGAACTTGCCAATTAAGCAGCAGATCCTCCTGGAATCTCTGGGTTTGTGTGGGTTCCAGCCCTTGCTTTCCACCTGTATTTTTTGAGGTAGTGTGTCAGTTCCTCCTCTAGGGATTTCAAACACTTCAGTCCCACCCTCAGGGCTGATAGTGCTAATTTGTGTTAGTGAATGCCATCGTGCTCCCTGTCAGAGAGGCTTCTGCAGCCAGGAAATCTGTGATTGCAACCAGCCCAAAGTACTGCTTGCTTCCAGTCAGGCATCTCTCACTTCATCCCCAAAAAACTGCTTCAGACCCAGCCCTGGAGCAGGGACAGCAGCAGCAGGGCTGGAGGAAGAGATCACCAACCAAGGAGGGAAATAGATGGCAAAAAAATCCAGGAAGAAACTCAGGTCTAGCTGCTCAGCCAAACCAGAAGCAAAAGGGACAAATCTCCCGATCCCAATGCTGCTAGAGCTTTCTAGAAGGCTGGAACCCTCAAATAAGTAAATCTCACTGAGTAAGAGGAGAAATATGAAGAACGGGATTTGCTTTCTTGTATGAATGTGGTTTTTTGTTTTTTAAAAAAAAGCATTTTAGTGGTTTATAAAGATTCCAGCAGCGCTCTGGGAAAGTGCAGCCTCCCATTCCAGGCACCATGTTCAGCACAGGAATATCCTGGCTCTCGACCTGCAGGTCTCGAGGTACCATAAATTTTTCTGGTGCTAGTGTGTGGCAAGCCAGCATGCAAAACTTTTCCTGCTGCTTTACAATTTGAATCATGTTTTTATCATGCCAGCAGATAATCATCTCACTCGTGTTCCAGAAGCGAAGCTTTTGTGGATGTGTTTGAGAAGCCTGAAAATAAATATATTCACATGTGTTTGCCAGTATTGTTGAACACATGGTGTATCTCAGCGCCTCTGGATTTCACTCTTTTGCAAACTGGCCACTCTTGAAGTCTCAGAAGTACAATTTAGTCCAAATGCTGCAGTTTCATACCCCTTCCATAGCAGACAGTAATGCCATCCCCTAAATGATGAATTAGAGATGAACAGAGATGAGTTAGAAATTAATAATAAATTGGAAAGCATGGATAATCCTCAAGATTTTCTCTGGAGGAGACTTTAAACCTATTTGGCTACAGGCAAATAGATGTTTTTAATCCCAGTTGCTGTGTAGAATTTGCATCCTCATTCTGATGGCAGGGTGGGAATGCCTGGTGGGATCTTTGGGTGATTTGGTGGCAGCAGCTTGTCTTTAGATACTGAGACTGGGATTAGAGAGGTTCAGTTATTTTCTGATTTTATCTAGGGGTGTGCTTGACGGCCCTTTCCATGAAGAAATTTTCCCTTATATCCAATCTAAACCTCCCCTGTTTCCTTCTGTCCTGCCTCTTTTTCCTTGGGAGCAGAGCCTGACCCCCACTTAGCTCCAACCTTCTGTCAGAGAGCTGTATTCAGCCAACTCATTTATCATCTTTCTATACCTGTCTTGGCCCTCAGTGGCTGTGTGGGAGTTATTTTTTGACTCCAGCAGGTGCTTGGAGGTGAAATCTGTGGCGCAGCTGTTTGTGTTACAGCTTGGGGCTGTGCTTCAGCTCTGACTATGCAGGTCTGGCCTCCCAGAATCCAACATCCAAATGAATAAAAACAGGAACAATAAAATAAAAGGCTGGCTGAGAGAGAAAAGCAGCTTTGGAAGGGCTAAGGTGAATCTCTGCTCTCTTGGAAGGTAAATAAAAGGTACAATCATGTTTTTTCATCTCTCTCATCCCCTTCTCAGCCAAGGCTCCAAAAAGAATGACAACCCTGGTGGCTGCCTAAGCATTTTCCACCTTACATCCATCACCATTTAGGATGGTTTGGAGGGTCTCCAAGTGTCTTCATCCTTCTTGGTGTTTGTTGTGAGGGTCCTTGTGGGAGTTCACGGGAACTCTGGGTGATACTTGTGCAAAACCTTGTTCCACAAAGGTGACACATCTGATCCACCCAGGAGAGGCTGTGGAGGCACCTGAGTATCTGATACTGCTTCTTGTGTCCAGTTTTTATCCATGGCATAATGAAGGATTTACTCTTCACTTCCTTTAAAACATTTTAGAGCAGCTTCTGTGCCTGTGCAGAGGTATTTGCCTTTTTTTCCAGGATATTCTGTGGGGGTTGTTCGAGTTTATGTAACTTCCCATATGTTGCCCTCTTCCTGTAGAAACTGGAGGATAAATTGTGAAATGCAGGGAGCTGCTTTAAAAGGATACATCCTCAGCTGGAGCTCGTCCTGTTTGTGGCCAGAAAAGGGGAACCTGGCAGCCCTCTGTCCCTGTGTCCTGGCTGGCACGGCTGAGCCAGCA
This sequence comes from Turdus rufiventris, assembly GCA_013186435.1. Lineage (NCBI taxonomy): Eukaryota > Metazoa > Chordata > Aves > Passeriformes > Turdidae > Turdus > Turdus rufiventris. Next base: position 981,472 of record PYHW01010656.1, on the reverse strand, counting down.
GCGTGGGATGGAGCATCTGGTGCTGCCCCGTTCCCAGCGCTGGGATGCTGCAGGAGGAGGCTCCAGAGCAGGGTGCTGGTTTCTCTGCAGCCCCAGCATTGCTCCCTGCAAAGTTCTTTTGTCCTTTCCAAAGCTGCTGTGTTCCCTGCAGGGAGGCTGGTTTAGGTTGGGCTTTAAGTCTGATTTTTGAACCACTTTGCTGGGCCTGATCTTGCTAGGTGCTGCTTGGTCTGCATTGCCATGTACATCACAGAGTCTTGGAATTGTTTGTGTTGGAAAAGCCCTCTAAGATCATCCAGTCCAACCATTCCCCCAGCACTTCCACCACTGCCCCATGTCCTCAAATACCATGTCCATGTGGCTTTTAAATCCCTTCAGGGGTGGGGACTCCAGCACTGCCCTGGGCAGCCTGAAACACTTTCCATGAAGAAATTTTCCCAAATATCCAACCTGAAGCTCCCCTGGCCCAGCCTGAGGCCGTTCCCTCTCCTCCTGTCCCTGTTCCCAGAGCCCGACCTGGGGCTGTCCCCTCCTGTCAGGGAGTTGTGCAGAGCCACAAGGTCCCCCCTGATCCCCCTCTTCTCCAGGCTGAGCCCTTTCCCAGCTCCCAGAGCTGCTGCAGACCCTTCCCCAGCTCTACTGCCCATATCAAGGGGGTCTGAGGGCACTCAGTGTCTTGCAGATCCACATTTGTTGGCTCCTGTACAAGCTCTGCAGCTGGTAGGAGATTCGTGACTCTTGTTCTCTGCAAACTTCTGCAAAGCCCTTCACTCAACACCCAGGTCATTCATGCTTTTCATTTTTGAAAATGGTTCATTCCCAAGTGCAAGAGGAGTTGTAGGCAGGATGCTGGCAGAGCTTGGAGCCTGCCTTCCACTGGGGAATTACACTGTGTGTAATTAGGGTCTCCAAAAACATCCCTTTCCATTCCCTCTCCAACCCCCCTGGAGCAAAGCCAGGAAACCAAACCACGGAACAAACCCTCTTTTGAACTTGAAGGCTGAGAAACTGAATTTGTGCTCTGACAATTGCACTTGTTTCACTGGTGGACACAGAGCGAGGAGCTCTGCGCACAAGTGGCTGGGAGAGGTGGAAAGTCCTGAGGGGAAAAAGTGCTTCAGGGGTGAGGCACACCAGGTCTGGAAAGTTCAGCCAGGGCTCCTGGACAGCCAGGCAGCCTCAGCAGTGCTGGGAAAACTGAGTTCCCAAGAATTGACCTATTCAGTTCTATAAAACCCCTATAAAGTGGGGTTTTTTGAAGTTGCTGCAAGATCATGAGTGTCTTTAGGAAGCCAGGAACTCTGCAGTTGCTCAATACTCGCTCAGCTGCTTTGGCATGGGTAATTTGGAATGGTTTTATTTTTGTAGGATGGATTCAGAGTTCCCAGCGTGGGATCTTTGGAGATGAGTGTGTTTAGCTGCTGTGGAAAGAGGTCCTTGTGAGGTGGGGCCTGGCTTGGTGACTGTGGACATGGCAGCATCCTCTGGGCAGCACAGCAGAACAGAGCAGCAGTCTTATAGTTTAATCAGTTTAAACTGTCTCTGCTGCACAAAACAGGTTCCTGCCTTTTGCTGCCCAGAATTCCGGAGTTTCATTGAATCACTGGATGGTTTGGGTTGGAAGGGATCCTAAAGACCATCTGGTTCCACCCCTGCCGTGGCAGGGACACCTTCCACTATCCCAGTTTGCTCCAAGCCCCGTCCAAGCTGGCCTTGGACACTTCCAGGGATCCAGGGGCAGCCCCAGCTTCTCTTGTGCAAATCTCATCAGCCACAGTTTGGCTCAGTTTTGGAGAGAATCTTTAATACTGTGTTTTGAAGCTTTTAATTATTTATCCTCTTAGGGAACTCATGATGCTGTGTGTGTGTGTGTGTGTGCAGGGGGATTTCATTTTGGGCTGTTCAGTGCCCCACAAGAGAAGTGGCATGGATTTAAGGGAATTTGAGTTCCTGAAGCCTTGAAATTCCACCCAGCCGAGCCACAGAAGGTATCCCTGCCCAGCTGAGATCACTGCTTTATATTTGATATTGAATTCTCCCTCCCCTGCTGCTTCATTAAGGCAGTGGAGTTGCAGAAATGTCAGTAATTAACTAATGAAGGACACGGGTGGTAGTGCAGTAACAGCTTCCATAGGTGCACAGCTGTTATTCCAGGGTTTTCAATCCAGCATGGAAAGGTCATCTCTGCCACTCTCATCGTGGCTGTGACCGCTCCCATCCTCCAGCCAACACTTTCTGTGCCACTTCAGCTGTTCCCAGCCCCTTGGATGGTCATGGCAGTGCATTCCATGTCCCCCCTCCAAAATGGGACTTGAGGCAGGCTCCCAGCCCTGCCATCAGATCCTGAGCCCAGGAGCAGGAACAGGATTGCCACTTCCACTTTTTTTTTCCCCATTTTGCCTGTTACAGGAATTGTTGCTGATCTCTTCAAGCATTCCTTGAGCTTTGTGTTCACTGTCAGGACTGGGCTGTTGGCACAGGGCATTTCCAGGAGGATTGTGTTGCTGTGGAGGTGACAAATGGCAGCTCAGCTCCTTCGGGATGCTGTGACCATTTCCCAAGGGGGCACCTGGAATGCAGAGCTCAGGCCTCTGTGTCTTTCTCTCTCCTTATTGAAATCCTTATTTAAGGTCCTGCAGGCTCTACTCTGGGGAGATTCAGAGTTCAGCCACTGGATTTATGAATTTTGGTGGCTTTTGGCAAGCTTTGGGAGGCTGCATGGCCTCTGACAGGTGCTGAGGCTACCAAATTCCATCTGTGGGCCAGCTCTCAGATAACAGTGGTTCTTGCCAAAACCAGGATGGTATTTTGTAGGTATGTTTGTATTTTGTGTCCTTCCTGTGGGAGGCTCTTGCAGTGACCCTTCTGTGCCTCTTCAGCCAGTTCTGAAGCATCTCTGGCTACCCCAGTTTGCCCGTGGTCACTTAATGTGCAGTTCCAAATGATCCTGTCAAACTGTGGTGTTGGATGTCATGTTAGAATAAATGTTTCTCATTGCTGATGGTTTTACTTCATATATTTTTTAGAAGCTGGGCCCTGATTTTACTTTGAAACAGTTAAAACATTGAATAAAACACTCCAAAGCTCTCAAAGCATTTGAACTGCATTCTCCCTTTAGACATCCTCAGTCATTTCCATCCTAGATCTGACCCCAGATATCTGCTCTGAGCTATGCCAGGTTTACAGAGCTCCTTGGATTTACCTCCAGACAGAAACAAGAGGCCTGGGGAGCATTTGGAATGATGATTTGGGGGAGAGGAACTGAAAATGAATGTGGTGGTTAAATCTGTTCTTGCTAATAAGAGCCACTTGAATTTATTTTTGGTCACAATTTTGGTCCATCCTATTCTGGAGCTAAATTCATGACTTGCTTTTTGGATTGTCTCCTCCTTCCCTCTTGGCCTCCAGCTGCCAAACCCTCCCTTCTCCCCCCATGCCCCAGCGCACAGAATTGCAGCATCCCAGATGTGCCAGATGGTGACACTGAACTCGTGCAGGTCTCAATTTTGGAAGCAACAAAAAAATGATGACTTGAGAAAAACCTTCTTGTTTGTCCTGAATTTTGTCAGAGCCCAGCAATGTTGGACAGGCACCCAGAGAGCTCCCAAGTGTTGCTGCTGTTCATGGAATGCTTTGGGTTGGAAAGACCTTAAAGAACATTTATTCCAACCAGCAGGGATACCTTCCACTAGTCCAGGTTGCTCCAAGCCCCATCCAGCCTGGCCTTAAAGCCACAACCATCCTCTGCTTTGGAAAACCTGTCCCCTAAACGTCATTGTAGACAAAATCACACTTACCCCTAACACTTGCCCACTTAATTCTCACATCTGTTATTTTTCTTTCTTCTGGGTAGGGTTGTTTCTCAGCAGCTTTGAGCACAAAGATGACTGTTTGTGAAGTGTTTCCTGGCTGCAGAATTGAAACTCTTTAATATTCCTGTCTTCTGCGAGCTCTCTTCCATGAACTTTCCTTCATTCACCACCCTCCTCCCATTTATCAAAGCCTGCCTTGCTCACAGGTTTGGTGCCTGGTGGGGACTGGGGTTATTCCCACTGTGTCACACCAGGCTGCCTGCTGTCCCCAGGGAAAAGGGGAGAGATGTGGAAAAAAAGGAGGAATATGTGCTCCCATGCTTGTTGAGAAATGCTGGTTTTTGAAATGCTCCAAGCCTGAGGTCTCTTGCTTGGAGAACAGGTCTGATGTGTCTGATGATGCTGGCACATGGTCCAAAAGGGATTTATTCCCCCAGAAACTGTGCTCATTAAGCCCATTTTAGGTAATGGGCAGCTGACGAAGCAACACTTTCATATTTTCCTAGAATAAAACATCCTGCAGGGGCTTCTATGTTTAATAATCTGCAAAACCTTGTGATTTTTGATTTCAAGTGCTGTGAACTGAGCTCAGTGGTTAAGTCACAGAATCATGGAATGGTTTGGGTTGGAAAGGACATTAAAGTCCATCCCATTCCAACCCCCTGCCATGAGCAGGGACACCTTCCACTGTCCCAGCTTGCTCCAAGCCCCATTCAGCCTGGCCTTGGACACTTCCAGGGATGGGACAGCCTGGACAAACCTGTGCTGGTGCCTCACCCCCCTCACAGGGAATAATTCAATAATTTCTCCCTAATATCCAATCCAAACCTATTCTCTTTCAATCCTGTCCTCCAACCTCCCATTCACCTTGAGTGCCAGCTGTGCCTCTTTCACCATGAACATCTGCACTTAATATTCCCACTTCCTGCTTAATAATCAGGGGTTCAAGCCCAGTTTTGTCCAGGTTGGGTGTTCTGTGGGGCCCTGGTGCAGCAGCCCTGGCCCCTCCATCAGTCCTGGCTGAGCAGGGAGCTCAAAGGTGCCCAAAGGAAATGAAGATGCGAGGAGCTGGCAAGTTGTTTCATGGCAGGGGTGAGCTGATGTAAGATGGGGCTGGTGTTGCTTTGGAGAGTTTATTTTTCTGTTCCCTCCTTTCTGCACGTGTTGGACCACGTCTGGTGGTGAGTAAGGCAGCTCAGCTTGCTTACCTTGGCATGAACACGGCAGCACCCTGTCCTGGCCGGCGTTTTGGCAGGCTGGCAAACGAGCTGAGCCACTGTGGCTGACACAGAGCCTGGCAGGGGTGGCTCTGGGAGCTCTTGGGGTGGGAGGTGAGGAAAAGGGAGCTCTCACCTGGTGGCAGTGACATTTGTGATCATCCACCACAGAATTCCCAGCTCCTTTTGGTGCCCTGCATGCCTGACTCCTGTCTCTGGTTAGGCTGAAATGAAAATGTGAGAACCAGATGTGACCCGCCAGCACTGTCTTGTTTAACACCCTATCTCCAGATGTTTCTAGCTTGTAGTGCTAATTTCCACTTGCAGTTATCCAAGAGCCAAATCCAAGATGCTTGCTGCCTTTAGGAAGAGGAGTCCAACTGACTTTTGTTGTTATCTCTTGTTTGCTCAATCCCACATCTCTTGCATCCAGGTAGGACAAGCCTGTCAATCTCCAGGTTGTCCCTTCCATCTCAAAGTCATCTCACAGTGAAATTTTTTTCTTCATTATCTGGGTAGGAAGATTGAAAAGCAAGAAGAATCGGATTTTTGCCCAGGAAGTTTTGTACTTTGCACGGTCATTTCCTCACATCCTTTTTTGAAGGCTGTAAGAACAGCTTTCTCCAAAGGATGCTCTTCCCTTGGGATTGCACATGGTTTTCTTAAATTTCACCAGCACGTGACCACAGGGCACAGAAGGACTTGCAGGAATGTTCCTAACTCCCTTTGAAAGGCAAGCTGTTCTTTCAGCCTCTTGCAGAATCGCTCTGACAGGAGACACAGCAATCAGGCTGCAGAGGTAATTGCACTTGTAATGTGAAAGACAGAGCAGGGTCTACAGTTCTCATCCTCAGCAGGCTCTGTGGGGACTCAAAGTAGTCCAGAAAAAAAAAAAACAACAAAAACCCAAACCAACAGACCCAACCATCACTTCTGACATTTGTATTTGGTCTGAGCAAAACATTAGGAAACAACATACTCAAGGGGACAAGATGATCTCATACAGCTGACTTTAAAGCAACACACTCCCGTGGAAATTCGTTTCCGTGCCTATTCCAGAGCACTGGCTGGTGCCCGGATCTCCCCTGCCCCCCCAGCCCAGCTCAGCTTAGTCAGCAAGTTCCACTTCAACTTCTGCCTTTTATTTTGTGCCTGTACCTGAGTTAGCTCCATTCCTCAGTAACCAGCTCTTTGTCAGAGGAAAGGCTTCCAGGATGCTGCCAGCAACTCATTGTCCATTTCCTGAGGAGAACTGCTTGCTTTTAAGTAGTTTGCCTGAAATCTTGACGATTGCAGTACAGCTAAGGCTTCCTGTGTTGGTTGGCTTTCCTGGGATGAAGTTCCAGCCACCCACATGCACTGTCTGCATTTAGTTCTGAGTCTGGAGAACAAATCTCTGCCATAAGGTTTTGCCATCACCGCATTGTTGCTCCTCTGACGTTGCAATGTGTGACCATCCTCCATGTGGCAACTGATTTACGAGCAGTAGCTGCTCACTGTTTATTGCTGTTGGATTTTGAGGGGTGTAGGATGGGTGTTGGATGTAGCAGTGTTGAAGAAGTCACATTTGGAGCCCGGTGGCTTGGATGAGGGATGCTTCTGCCATGGCACATCCTCCCTGCTCCTTCCTCAAGTGCAGATCAGACCTTTATCATGTTCACAGCTCCTGAGCACGAAGGCAGTGGAAGGATCTTGGCATCCTAGGTGGAGATGAGCTTGTTTGCATCCAAGTTCCTCAAGGTTTTCCTCTGGTGAAGCCTTGGCATTCCCCCTTTGGCTGGCTGGAGCACCAGGCTGGTTTCTTTCTTCTCTGTATGGTGTGGACTTTCCCAACAGAACTCACCCAGTCCCATTTTTTCAAAAAGAATAGAACAGATTATCTTTTCAGGGCCTGACTCTTGCTGGTTTTTCAGGAGCAGGTGCCAGCAGCTGGTGTGGCCATGAATGAAGTGATACAGGAGAAGCTTATCCAGAACAGACTGTAACTTCCTCTCTGTCTCTGACGGATTTACCCTCCCTGAAAGCTTTCCATTTTCATTAAATCCACCCGTAGCAATGAAGCCTGAAAAAGCCATGAACTCCCACCTCCAGCAGACTGGCTGGTGTTGGTGTTGTTTGGGTTTTTAACTGGGGAGAATGAGTCAGCCTGTCCTCAGAAAGCACCAGGACTATCAGCACTGCTTGGCCACCAGTTTCCTGTTGCTCCCTTTTGTTTCTCTCTTTTTCCTTTCATTGAGGTTTTTAGGGCCTGGCTGCACATTTGGGAGAGTGTCTGGATGTTTCCCACTACTGGGACTACTGTGTGTGTTCTCTGCTTATTTTTTTTTTTGAAAGGAGGACCAGAAAGATGCAGACATCAAGACCTTGGCCCAAACCTCAACTTCCAGAATCATAACTCTAGCTGCAGGCCTTAGGGAGCTGTCAGGTCCTCAAATCTTTATAAATCAGTAATTTGTAAATAATTTACACTGTAAAAATTCACACAACTTGATTGCAGAGTTGCTTAAAGCAGAACAGAATAAAAAAGCATATTAACAGTTTTGGGGTAAAGATTTAATTGTAGGTTAGGTCACAGAGGACTGATGACTATGGCAAACTCATACCAGATTCTTGTGTTTCATCTCTGGGATATGGCCTTGTGTCCCAGACCATGCTTTGCACGCTGGGCACTCATATTTTCTGTTGTTCACCCCTTTTTCCTAAAGAAACAACACAGGGGTGTGCGGGAATGCCAGAGCAGAGCATTGTGCTGGGGTGCTGAAGGCACATCTTGGTCTTGTCAGCATGTGGAAATATCTGCATGGAAACCTTTGGTGCTTTTGGGGATGGGAACCATCCTGACTGAAGCTGGAGCAGATGGGATGTGCAGCCTGAACCAGCCCGTCTCGTTTATGCTTTATTAATTAGACATGTTATCAGAGTCATCTGTGTTTTCTTTCCTTTTCTCCTTTCCAAACCAGTTCTGCTGCTTCACTGCCCGCAGAGGCTCTGATCAGGAGCTCAGTTTGACTCCCTGAGAGTTGCATGGCAGCACTTGTTCATTGTGGTCTGTGTTAGCACAGTAAAAACTTCAGGGAGAGGACTCAGAGGAGTTTTGTGAGCTCTGGAGATCAGAATTTTGGGAGTTGATGGTACTGTCCTGGTAGCACATCTTCCCCTGTGTACCTGTCAGTGTTTGGAAGAATTTCCACCACGTGTGTTAATCACATCACAGAATGGTTTGAGTTGGAAGGGACCTTAAAAATCAATTTGTTCCAAACCCTGCCCTGGGCAGGGACACCTTACACTATCCCAGGTTGCTCCAAGCCCCATCCAGCCTGGCCTTAGACACTTCCAGGGATCCAGGGGCAGCCCCAGCTTCTCTGGGCAAGCTATGCTGCTGCTTCTGTAGGATGCTAAAAACCTGACACAATCAGAAAGATGGCTGGATAAAATCATGGAAGGAAACTATAAAGATCCCTGTGTAGAAACTGTCTGTGCTGAAGGCTGGGAAGTGTTCTGGGCAGAAAATGGTACAGACTGGTGTGGGTCTGAGGTCTGACCTTGCTTCCTACACCTGCTGCTGATTGCTGGTGGAGGTATTGAATTAAGCAGATCTCAGGTGTGGTCTCTTGTGACAGTGTCAGGCTGTCCCTGTGCACACTCAGTTTTAAGATTTTACTGAAAGAGAGAAAAGCCTTTTCAAGTGCTGGAGTGGGAGCCAGGAGTAGGGATTTTCTCTTTGAACCTTTATCTCCCAGCAGGGTAACATCTGAATCCTCAGTGTCACTGCCCTTTATCTGTTTGTAAGGGTGAAGTGGGTCATAAAACCCTTTGAGTGAACCCCTTACAGTCTCAAGCTGCTCCAGTAGGGGTTCACGTTGGTCATTAGGAGGAAATTCTTTGTAGGAAAAGTGATAATACACTGGACTGGGCTGCCTAGGGAGGTGGTGGAGTCGCCATCCTTGAGGAAAGACTGGAAGTGGCACTCGGTGCTCTGGTCTGGTTGGCAGCGTGGTGATGGGTCACAGATTGGATTCATTATCCTGGAGCTCCTTTAGAAGCTGGGTGATTCTGTGTGCCCATCTCTGAGATGGGGAAACAGGAGCTGGACTCAGTGTTCCCTGAGTGGGTCCCTTTGAGCTCAGGGTGTTCTGTGGTTCTCTGAAACCCCATAAAGCCAACCTGAGTATCCTTTCTGACACCTGGGTGTGTTTTAGAGCCACCATTTGGCGAGATGAAGGGAAGATCTGTGGATTTGCTTTGTCTGATGCCCTTGCAGGGAACATTCCCACTCACTGAAGGAGCAGCAGGATCATCCCTGTGTGCACACAGCAGGGAAATGACTTTTAATGATGAGCTGGCTTGGATACTGCCCAGACCCCTTCTCTTAGAGCAGGACAAGACGATGACCACGTCCATGCTCCTCCCTGGCACACACACTCAGAATATGTTATCCTTGAAGCCCTTTTCCCAGGCGTGGCGCGCCTGTGTGCAGGCACAGCGTCTGCCCTGCTAATAGGATGCTGGTGTCTTCCATCAGCAACTTAATTGGGTCCCTGGGTGCTGGGATATTTCCTGCTGCTCCATCCTCTTCCAGATCCACCTCTGGAACTTCCCTGCCGCTGATGGAGAAGTGATGCTGAGCTCTGCGCTGTGCCCGGAGCCAGCGGAGGTTAAATCCCAGCTAAAGCTTTGGGATTGCTGGCAGCCTGGGGGGAGCTTGCTGGAGGTGTTTTTAATTGCCTCGTGTTTATCGAGCTGCCTGTAAACACAGCAGGAGGTTGCTGCTCTTCCAGAGCCTGGGAGCCAAAGGTGTATCGATCAGGAGCTGTGGGATGCAGGTATGCGCTGGTGGAGATCTCAGCTGGGCTGTTTCCAGAATTTCTCTGTGTCCTGCACTTCCTGCTCAGCTCGTGTCAAGCTGTAACAATTTTATAACCCAACTTTGTCAGCGGATTCCTCCCCAAAGCGAGAAGCTCTGTTGCTAGGAGTGGGGTGGAGTGGGGGGGAAAAAAAAACCTCAGGAATACTCATCTTCAGAGGTCCAACACTGCAGATAACATTGAGTCACTGCTGAAAGCCTCAAAGCAAAACAGATGTGCAGTTTCTAGTGACTAAGTAAGTATCAAAGGTAGCAGATGAGCAAAGTTTTAACTGAGCTGTTTAATTTGTGGTTGGCAGCTGAGACAAAGCGTGAGCAAACAAGGTGCAATGCAGAAATGGTCTCTCTCCTGTCTTACACATGCCAGTGTGTTTTCATAAAACCTTTTTTGTTCCATTTTCCCCCATTTTTAAAATATGTCTTTCCAGCTTGACTCATTCTCTCTGTAGTTGTAACCTTTAGTTCTGGGTGGGAAGGCAATTATTTTGTGAGACATGACACCCGTGGCAGGGTGAGTGGGCTCCTGTTGCTGTCTCTGTCATCTGCTCGTTTGACAGGTCACTTCTCCAGGAGTAGTTTGTGTCTCTGAAGTTGGGGATAATTACATGTGCTCTCAAAAATAAGGAAACTGGACTTAATGGTGCATCTGCTCAGCGTGACTTTTGAATTCATGAATGAGTAGAAAACTTGGAATGTGGCTGTCATGCAGCTGTTAGCCTTCGAGCAAGAGACAATTTTTGATGACTGTATTCTTCAAAAAATAAATTAGGATGAGGGCTGTGATCCCAGGATTTTGGGCTCGTTGGGCAGCCAGCACTGGGAGCTTCTTGAGTGAGAAACCTGCAGCACTGTGTGGAACAGAGGTGCTGAATCCCTCCTTGCCACTCAAACCCGAGTAGGTGATAACACAAAAGGGAAGGAATTGTGTCCTGGTCCCTCTTCTCAGCATCGTGTGCAGCAGGAGTGCTTGTGGATTCCTCAGGTGCAATGTAAAACACATGAAAACCCTGAGAAAAGGCCCTGAGCAGAGCTTCCCTCCTTGGTAAGTCCATACATCAGCTCACTCTGTACTTTTTAGAGGAATGACTCTCATATTGGCTGCTCAGCACCACAGGAAGGACAGAAAAGACTTTGGGTTGCTCTCCCTGGGGTGGGGGAAGTGGATTTGTACTGCTAAGCCCATGTGGGAGCTGAAGCCAAGGCTCCATCCCGCCAGTCCTGCAGGACTTAGGGGTTTTTGGCAAGTTCTAGATGGTTTCTATTAAGAAAAAGGCTTTTTGGATCTCTTCTGAGGGTGCCTCCCTTTGGAGGCTTTCTCAGGAGCCCATGTGCTGAGCACTTAATCTTCCACCCCACTTAAGGGAAGAGGAGCAGACACCAAACCCTGTTGGCACCTTATTTCACTTAATTCTCCCATTTAATTGTTCTTCCTTCGGCTTTTAAGAGAGTCTCTGCCAAAATCAAGAAGCTAAAAATTAAAGTAATTATTGTGGTGATGGAAGCAATCAAAGAGGCCACCAGGCTCCTGCTCTGTGTGCTGTGGAGGAAGCAGCAGACTGGGATTGAGCTCATCTCCTGGGACATACCGAGCTCCAAGAGTTAATTTTGTTCCTGACTTCTCTGTCCATGAGTAATCCATTTGTGCTGGGAGGAAATGGCAAGTTCTTACAGCGAGGACAGGCTTCACTGCTGGAGAAAATGATGCCTATTTATCATATGATGCTCTCTGTGCCTTTTTTTATTTGTCCTTCATCTGAACTAAGCTCTTTGCTGATGAGCTTCCCTGTCTGACAGCAGATTTTGTAGCAGCCTACAAGTGTTTTCCTTCTCTGCATTTGCTGTTTCCCTGCAATTCCTCACACAGCCCCAGGCACCAGCTGGGAAGGAGCTGGACAGGAAAGGACCTGTGGGTCCTGCTGGGCATCAAATTCACCCTGAGGCAGCAGTGTGCCCAAAAAGGGACACTGGTGGGCTGGGCTGTGGGAGACAAAATTCCAGCAGCTCCAGGGAGGGGATGCCGCCCCTCTGCTCAGCACTGGGTCCAGTTCTGCCTCCCCAGGACAAGAGGGACATGGACAGACTGGGGAGAGCCCAGGGAGGGCACTGGAGCATCTCTGCTCTGAGCAAAGGCTGGCACAGCTGGCACTGCTCAGCCTGGAGAAGAGAAGGCTCCAGGGCTCTCATCCCTGTCCAGCAGCACCTGCAGGGAGGGTGCAGAGAGCACAGAGCCTGGCACAGGACAAGGGGCCACGGGCACACACTGAGC
>PYHW01010656.1:953135-966525 GCA_013186435.1 Turdus rufiventris | reverse complement strand
TGTAAATAACAGCAGTGACAAAAGAGTGGGGTCAGCAGTTGCCTTTTGCACCGATGTTTGTAAATGCAGAAGCAGGTCCTGTGATTTTCTAAGAGCTTGGCTGGGGGGAGCATCTGCCCAGATGCTGTGGAGAAAAGGAGCAGATGAGCCAGCAGGCCAGAGCTGCTCTTTATCACAAGGAAATGCTGAAATCTTAGGAAGTGGGAGAATTTAAACAACAATGAAAAAAAAAAAAAAAAAAAAAGATTAGGGCCAGAGTTGGGAGTTAATTTATCCCTGCCCTTCCTAACAAAAATACTTAATGCACTCAGATCGGAACAGCTTTTGGATCTGGATTTAATTAGGTGGAAGGAAGGTTCAGGCTGCTCTCCCCTAGCTCAGCCACGCTCCACAAGGCATTTCCATCATCAGATTTTTGTTTCCCTTTCTCCCCCTGCCCAGGTTTTTGCAGGGAGAGGAGAAGCGTGGCCGCAGGGCTGGGACTGGGCTCACGGGGGCTGAGCTGCAGCCCCTGGTTGGATGATGGGGCTTTTGAAAGGGGGAATATGAAGGGATTACTCTATTGCTGGGAGGCCACAGCCCAGTGATTCCTACTGCAGGCAATCCCTCTGAAGTCAATGAGATTGGAAAGCATGGAAATCAGCATGGAATTCAGCGTTTTCCTGGAAAAGTGTGGGGGGATATTTGTTTTACTTGCATATAAATTACTTCTAATAAGGCTCCATAGACACGACTGATCCTTCTCATCACAGCTGTTGATCCTTCCAGTCCCAGAGTCGTTTGTGCTGCCCTCTCATTTTTAAATAATTTTGCAAAAAAAAAAAAGTCTTCTGCGTGGGAATTCTCTGTGGTTGTGCAGCATTTCTGGGAATGACTCAGGCGGGAGCGAGTCCTCGCGCACTCGGGACCTGCGGTGTGAATGGAGAAAGGAGCCAGGCTTGTTTTCACACTCCCTCATTTTGTGTCTCTGCCGTGTTTCTGTTCCACCATTCAAGCTGAGGGATAATTAAAGGGAGCCTGTTTTGCTGCAGAGCCGGATTGGGAATCCACATTGCCGTGAGCAGGTTGGGTTATTTGTTGGGGAATGCAAAGCACTGGAGTGGGTGTCCAGGGAGCACCAGCAGGGAGGAGATGCTCTCTGCTCCTTCCCTGTGCCTGCAGAAAGCATCTCCTTCCTCCACCCTAAAATAAATCCATAGAAACACAGAATGGTTTGGGTTGGAAGGGATCTCCAAGACCATTCCAAGATGAGTGGCAGGGACACCTTAAAATAAAACCAGGTTGATCCAACCCCCACCCAGCCTGGCCTTGGACACTTCCAGTGATGTTGGATGGGATAGCCTGGCAGCCTCCATCACCTACACCTAGATTTTTATGTTTAAGGGGTTGCTGGAGCTCTCAGGCATCAGCTCTGCTGTTGCCTGTGCTGTGGGTGGTGCTTTGGGTGCTCATTCTTAACCCTAATAAAGCATTAGAACAAAGAGCACCAGCTTTTCTCTTGCTCCACTGAGGAGGGCACTGAATTTTGCCAGATATTCCCACAGTACAGGTGGTTTCAGCTGTTTTAGACTCACCTCACCTTAAAAAATGCACCTTGCCTGTTTGTGCCTTGTGCAGCACGTGGAAGATGTGGCCAGCTTGAAAATGAGATCTAAAACTGGAGGAGTCCTACAGAAAGCAGAGGAGCCAAACATGCACAACTGAGTAACTGGGGAGAGAAGCAGGTCCTGTGAAGCTGGTTGCCAAGGGAATAATTCACTTGTCTCTCCCCCAGCCTGATGGAATATTGTTTTCCCCTCCTCCTTGCCAAAATACCCACAGCTCCAGAGGAGCCACTCTCACTGCTGCAGATGCTTTAACTGATGCATTCCTAATTCCACCTTAGGGCTGTTTTCATGAGCACAGCAGCCTTTGAAGGCACCTTCTGCTGTTCCAGGTCTCCAGAAGGGTTTGTGCTGTCCAGAGGTTTGTTCTGTCTTCCCACTGGTGCTGGCTGGCCTGATGAGTACCTGGCTCCTGCCCACAAACTTTCCACTCCAAAAATAAGGGCATTTTAAAGGCAGCAGTCTCTGCAAAACAGAACAATTTAACACTCATTTTTTTGTTGTTCATTAGCTGCTGGTGTATTAACAGACCGTGTAAACTTGGGTTATTCCCTGAAATATGAGCTGTGCTCTTCAGTCTTCTCCTTTACCATCTCCACATCTTCTGCCAGCTGGTTTTCCTCCATCTGAGCTTGGAATACTTGGATAAACTTGTTTTATATGGAGACTCCATTAGTGGCTGGGACAATCCCAGTCATCCCCACCAGAACCCAAGCACTTGGGGCAGAAAAAGTTTATTTAATGTGGCTGATCCACGTGAAGTGACTCGCTGATCTTGGCACAAGCCACTCACTGGATGTTCCTCTCTTCCAGGGCTCCTCGAGAATAATCATCAGCCTTAACAAGGATTGACTGAGTGCTCCTCATCCTCCTGCTTTGCTGTTAATTGGAAAAAGCCTTGGCTGTCACGTTGGGGAGGTGGAGAGGTGAATGAACGTCCCTTTCAAGGTACAGTAGAGGCATGGATGAGGTGTTTGGGGCTGGTGTAGCCTTTGGAGGTTCTAGGGTGTGCAACTTCCTCGAGGATTCACATCCCTCAATCCTGCATGGAGAAATCTGCACTCCATCATGCCCTGGTTCAATCCCAATGAGCAGAGTCTTCTTAGACTGGAGGTGTTGGCTTTGTTTTGGTGCAAACTTGGATAAATCCAGTATTTTCTCTTCGTTTACTTGAAAGAATCTTTAATTTTTGAAATTTTTGGGGTGTCTCATGAATAGAGTTTGGGTATCAATATTTGCAATATTTTGAAGAGAATTTTTCTTTAGTTTCTTTTCTAGACAAACCATTATTAGACTAAACTGTAATGAATTAATATTAGACTGAAATCTATTCTTACCTTGGTGCAGATGGGCACAGAATTCTTGCTTGAGTGGTTTATAAAGGAGGAGGAAAGAAAAAGCCCAGAGTCTTTGAGGAAAGGAAGGCTGTGGAGTAAGAAGGAAGGTTCCAGAGTAAGAAGTGTTCTTCAAGACATTGGAATTAAAACCCAGCATCCATCAGGGAGTTTGTGGGAAGTTTTTCTGGTGGAAGTTCTTCCCGTGGTCTAACCTGTGGAAAAGATTGAGGAATGCTTTTAAAAATGAAAAATAAAAACCCTACTGTCAATTTTCCTGCTGGGTGTTTTGAAGGACTCGTTCCAGCCCAAGTGGATTCAGTGCTGCTGGAGCAGCAAAGGGAGATGTGTGTGTGAAACCTGGGGATTTGGATAAACAAGGTCTTTTCCTAAAGCATTTCTTGTTGCTGTGGCTTTCACAGGTTCACCCTGTCTGGAGAAGTAGTTTGTATTTGTGGTTTGATATTTCCTTAAAGCCTCCACACAAGGTCCTGCCGACGCTGCCTGCTTCACAAACATTTATGGTTTCCTACAAAAATTCTTTGAACTCATTGCAAATCTGATTTGATACCCCAGTGCCAAAATGAAGCCAATCCTAACTTGTAGGGTTGACTAAATCCTTCCCTTGGAATCTGTGTGATATTTAGCAGTGAGGTTCAGATCTGTTTGTGTGTTCCTCTCTGTAGTTCACTGAATTTCATGTTGTGTTTTGCTACCTGTATTTTTAAGTTGTTTTTTTTTTTCCCTCACTTTTTGATTTGGGGAAAACTCCTGTTAAGGTCAGCAGCTGAATGAATCCCAGTAATTGGAATTGTTCTGTGCAGGGCCAGGAGTTGATCCTTGTGGGTTCCTTTATTCTATGATTATAATTATTCTGTGATTATAATTTACTTAGAAGTGGCCAGCTGTCCTAGGAGAAAGACTTTGGTGCCTGCTTTCTCCATAGCTGATCCCAGAAAAGGATGAAATTCACTGAGACTGAAGTCTCAGAAGCAATTAATGTATGATGCTCAGCAGAAACATTAATAGACTAAACTCCATTTATTTTTAAGTTTTTGCTAGTATAAGAAAAGGATTTTTTAGAGAAGCAAGAGCTTGGATGTGCCTGTCAGGGATTCTGAGCTGTTTGGGGTTGGAATTCAGTGGCCAGCTGGGATCCTGAAGCTGCTGGGACTGGAGCCAGGTGAAGAGGAGTGGCCATGGGCTCATCTCTGTGGCCACTGCTGTGGCTGCCAGGTGAAATGGTCCCAACAAAATTGCTTGTGTGTTTGTTGAGTGGTTTGTCTTGCATGATGAAGCCCCAAGTGGGTGTGACTCTGTAATAGTCCCTCAGCATCTTCCTTTTAAAATTTGGATTAAGCCAGCAGCTTCTTCATCTGAGTCCTTTTGGAATAAGACAGCAAAATCCACACTGAGGTGATTCTAGGTGGGATTCAGGGATGGAGTGTCAGAGGTGTCCATCACACCCAGAGCTCTTCACTCCTGTGGGCTCTGGAAAGACATTTTGGGCTGAGGGTATTTTCTCTCTCTAAAACAGAGGTTATGAAACAGCTGATGGCAGCTGGAAGGGCTTGTGCACCCATTTCTGCTTGTGTTTCATTATCCATCACTTCCTGATTGGTGTCACGGGGCCAGAGCATTCAGATTCAGATTATGTGGGGGAAAAGTGATGCATGAAGCCTACACAAAGCTGCCCACTCAGATTTCTGGGCTTTGTTTGCACGGGTCACATTCACTTGTCACAAGTTACTGTCTTCTTTTTGTCAGCTATTTCAGCAATGTCACATTTATTCCAGCTCAGGCGCTGTAGTAGCAGTGCTGGCAGAGCAGGGAGCCTGTGTTTGCAGAGCACAGGTGAGAAGACTTCTGAATTTACATCTGAAATATTGATTATATCCTAAAAGGTTCTTCCTGTGTGATTTGAAACCTTGACATCCTGGACATCCCAGCTCTGGTGGCACCTCTGAGTGCAGGTCATGGTGGTGTCAAATCAAAATTGGCTTAAAATGCATTGGTGAAGGAGGGGAAGGAGGGTGGGAGGTAGGGACAGACCCTCTACCAAAAATGTGCTGTCTGTCCCAGAGGGTTTGAGCGGGAATTGTAGAATATTTGGTCGGAAAGGTTCCTTAAAGGCCATCTCATTGCCCACCTGCCATGGCAGGGACACCTTCCACTGTCCCAGGCTGATCCAAGCCCTGTCCAGCCTGGCCTCGGACACTTCAGGGATCCAGGGGCAGCCACAGCAAATCAGGGCACCCTGTGCCAGGGCCTCACACTCTCATAGTTGTGAAATTCCTTCTAAAATCTGGGTTCACCCAGTTTTCTCCATCATAATTATTTTATGACCCCAGCAGGTTTACAGGAAGGATAGGGGGAAGCATTCCTGATGCCTTCCAAAAACCCAATATTCCAAAACCCAGAATGGGAATGGGAGCAGGATCATTTCGTCCAGCTCCTTAGACCACCAGCCCTGCCTTGGGCTCACAGAAATAATTTGGTTTAGGAAAATCAAGGGCCTTGTTGAGAAATTGCTGGAATTTCTTTGGAAGTTCAGCTTTCAACACGCGCGGAGAAGCCACCCCTGCTCCCAGCAGCGGGTCGGAAGCTGGGTTTTTTGGGATTGCTGCCAAGAAACATTTCTTGGAAGCCCTTCCATGTGTGAACAGCAGGACAGGAGGTCTGGGTTTGAACTCTGGATGGTAAAACCAGGGAGGTTTTGGCAGGGCTGTGTTCAGATGCCTCATTCTTGGCTTTCTCCTTGGGGTGTACGGGCAAACCCCTGCCTGGGCTGGCTCAGGAACTTCATCTGACTTTGCAGCAAAGCTGAATTTTCCACTAAATAGGAGAGTTTTTCGGACTGAAACAGCTCTCTAAATTTTTTTTTTTGATGATTTCTTCAACCCAGTCTGTATTTTTGAATGAAACAAGGCTGAACCTTCTGTGCAGGGGCAA
The DNA here is from genome assembly GCA_013186435.1 of Turdus rufiventris. Taxonomy (NCBI): domain Eukaryota; kingdom Metazoa; phylum Chordata; class Aves; order Passeriformes; family Turdidae; genus Turdus; species Turdus rufiventris. Next base: position 960,635 of record PYHW01010656.1, on the reverse strand, counting down.
GAATTTTCATAGAATCATGAAATGGCTTGGATGGCAAGGGGACCTTAGAGACCATCTGCTTCCAACACAGGGACATCCTCCACTAGACCAGGCTGCTCCAAGCCCCACCCAGCCTGGGGATTCCCTGAAACCATCCCCTGATTTTAGGATTCTTTGAAAATTACAAAGCTGTAGCCTGGAGCATCAATTTCTCCTTAACACAGGTCAAACTTTCCCTTTTTTTTTTTTTTCCCTCTAGAGGTTCCCCATTGCTCTCTCTAAATCCTTCTTTCTATTTTTTGGGGAAACTATAAAATTTATGTGGAGAAGGAAGGAAAATCTCTTTCTTAATGCGAGGACCAGGTCAGTATCTTTTTTTTTTTTTTAAATGCTGTGAGAGCAATTTGTCAGAAAACCTTGTGGGAAGCACAGAGCTGGAGCCTAGTGGAGCCAGGCTGAGCTTGAACACTTTGAACTCCTATCACCAGCAGGAACAGAAATCTTTTTATCAGTGACTTTTACAGGATGAGAAGGAGAATTTCCCAAAGGACGGGCTTCATCCCTAGGTTTCATTCTCCAAGGAGGCCCTGGGAAAAGCAGATGCACTGGGAAGTTGGTAGCTGCAGACAAGTAGGTGCATGCTCTGGTGTGTATTCTCACCTGTAGGTACACACAGAGCTTCCCCCAATTGCCCAGAACCTGAGAAAATGGAGATAAAATCAAAAAGGCAATTGCAGTTAATTACACTTCCAAGGCAGCTGGAGATTGGTTGGAATCCTGTGGGGTTTCTGAGGGCTCCCAGTGTAATTTCAGGTGCAGTGTGGGCAGGAGGGTTTGGTGTCCGTGGTTGGAGCTGTCAGAGTTGTGCCTGTCACCTCTGGTTGCTATCTCTGCATGGCACAGATGTCACCACCAAAGCGCAGGTATTGTTTCTTGGCAAATTCTTCATAGAAATTTTCAGTTTCAATTAAAAAAAAATTTTAAAAGCATTTTCTGCACGACTAAACTTTGCTATTTTCTTTTCTGCTGTCATACTTTCCCATTTCTTCCCATCCTCACCAAAACCTGGCCTGAATTTTATGTTTTGGGTGATGGGGAAAAAGCCACATTCCAAGAAATTTTGGATTTGGTTTATAGAGGAATTGGGATGTGACCAAAGAAGTGCCTGATGTGGGATGTTCAGGGAGTTGCAGGTGAGCAGGTGTGGAGTAACAGGTGTAGAATTCCATAGTGACAATTAAATGTCTTATTTTCTATGATATGAGCTTGGAAAATTAAAGGAAGAGCCTAACTTTTAACTCTAGAAGAACCAAAGTCTTGAAGGAATCACAAAATATATAAAGCTTACTGTGCCCGTGTGTTCCTGTGGGAATTTAGGTCAAAAAATGCTCTGCTAACTTCAAAATTTTACTTGACCCAACCTTTGGGTTTGCAAACACATTGTCATCATGTCCCATCAAACTCATTATGACCTGAAATTGCAGGTTTTGGGAGGTCCATGTGAGTATTTGTTCAGACCTGGACTTCACCAGTAGCAGAAACACATGATGTTTTTAAAAAGATAGCACAGACTTGTTTTTATTCCCTTAAGACGGCAAATCTTTCTTCAAAGAATCATGAATTAAACAAGACAGTGCCTCACAGCGGGTATTAAGGAAAAAATAATAATTAAAAAAAAAAAAAATCCTTTGGAATGGTCTTTCCCTCTGGCATCTTCACTCAGGTTCTGCAGTCAGAAATTCAAAGGAGGTTTTGTGGGGAGGTGAGATGCAGGAGTTGATATGACTTCCCCAAGGGTGAGAACTTTGAGAGCTGGGACCTGAGCATTAATGTCTCTAATTCCAGCTCAGCACTTCACTGAGAGATCATTGCTTTGTGTGATTAATCTGTGCAATGCCTCCAAAGCCTCTAAAACCATAATGCTGCACATCTATCGAGGAATGTTGAGTATTTGGGAGTCTCTTGCCATTCCTGACACCTTTCTGCTTCAACTTTGAATACAGGGAAGCACTCCCTGACCTTGGTTGGTTTTACTCTGTTCTATTCATTTGGGCTGATTTAGTCACACTGTTTTCAATAGGGACAAAGAGTTCTTGTGCAAAAAATCAGCTGAAATGCATTTGGTAAGTACAGATACGACTGCAGCCATGACAGCAGCATTCAGAATTTTCTTGCAATGATGAGTAACCTGTTGTGTTCTCAAAACTCATTTCCTAAGGACAGGAGAGCAGTAACAGGACACAGTCTGTGTTTATAGGCCCCTGCATCCCAAATAACCTCCAGAACCTCTGAGCAGTTCGAGAAACTTCAAAATCTTTCAAATTCTATGAAAACTGAGTAATTAGGGAGGAGGGGGAATTGACTGGAGAGACCTTGAGACTTTTACAGCAAATTCTGCAGTGTAAATTTACTTCTTAGGTAATCCATGTCTGATTTTTAGGATGTTGCCAATTCAGTTGAGGTCATGGTATTACCAAAGCCTCGAGTGTGATGCTGGGCAGTCACTTCCTCTGATTTAACCCCAATTTTCTGTAGGATGACTTCATCCCCCTTCTCTCAGAGGCACGTGCTGTGCTGCTTCTTTCACATTCACAGATTTACCAGCAGCACCTCACACATCTCAAACTCTTTGTGAATCCCTTCAGAGCCCCGGGAGGATCTGATGCATCACGTTGCAAAGTGTGAAATCGAAGATTCAGCCCCACTTTGATGCTTTGGCTCTGTGAGCAGCAGAACTAATGTGGCTCAGCATACTAATGAGGGAGGGATTTATTGCTCTGGGTCTGCCTGGTGCTGAGCTTCACCCTTGAAAAATTCCTGGGAGCATGGTCTTCCTTTTGGGATGGACCTTGGGGAGTGCTTGGCAAACAGCTGGCAGGGGGAAAAGCCCAGCTTTCAAGGAAATAGCCCCAAAATGAAATCCTCTAAGTCGTTTATAAAAAACATTTAGGAAGGAAGGAAGGAGGAGGGATTGAAGTGGAAATCGTTGTTTTCCATGGAGAGAAAGTGAGGATGAAACTAAGGAGACAAAGGTCCTCACAAGGATTAAATTAAAATGCCAACAGCTTTCAGCATCATTGGGAGCATCAAAAATGTTGTTTTCATTTTGGAGAAACCCTTCTCCAGCACTGTCAATCTGGGACACTGACATCTGTTCATTTTAATTGGAAAGGAACCAAAATGAGTGAAATTGCTGCTTTTAGCCTTGCTGGGCTTGGTAGAAAAGCACTTAGAACTAAAAGGTGGTGGCACCTGGAAATACTGAGTGGAAAAGGCTTTGTTGAGATAAAACCTCTTTATGCAGACTTCAGAATTCTGTGTGTTTGTTACATCTGTTGGGGTTTGCTGGGAGAGAGGAATCCTTTACATCCTCAGATTTGTCATCTGGGCAGTTTAAATTCTCTAGAAAGGGGTGGGGAGAATTTGGCTTGCAAGGATGGCTTCCATCAGGAGGGGAGAATGCCATGGGCTGAGGGCTTGTGCACCAGGGTGTGGTGTTTTTTGGGAATTGGAGAGATTTCCCTGAAAGCTGGCCAGGCAGGAGACCCAAACCTCTGAATGATGTGCAGTATAATAGGTGAGATAATGAAAAATCACAGAATCATCTCCAGGATCGTTGAGTACAATCTGTGAGCCATTCCCACCTTGTCACCCAGAGCACTGAGTGCCATGTCCAGCCATTCCTTGGACACCTGCAGGGATGAGGACTCCAAACCTACAATGCTTAACAACCATTTCCATCAAGAAATTCCTTAAAATGAGATGTTCTCCTGAATATCTGTGCTCTTGGCTCCAAAAGCCAGGAGGATTTTGGTTTAGCAACAAAAATGCATCAAAAATCCCAAACACACAAATTCTGCTTGATTTGCTTGTCTTCTCCACATCCAGCTTTTATATCCTTGGGATGATTTTGATTTATTTCCACCAAGAAAATTAAATTCCTTCTGAACCACTCAGTCCAGAGCTCAGAGCAACACCTTGACATTGTTGCTTGGCGAACCCAAAGAGTTTTAGGATTGGAAATTCCAGCAAACCAAGAGTGTTGGAAACCAACTTCCAACTGCAAATCCTCCAGGAGCACAATGCACTACAATTATAGCAGCTTTCCTGGGCCAGGAAACAAGCCCAGCCACGGCTGTATTCCTGTGTGTGATATTTCTGACACACAATGTTATCTGGGGGATTGTTAGGTCGCCTTTTATGTGGCGCAGGGAGGGTGGGGCGGAGGTTAATTGGTCATGTTAATGGTTTTCATGTTCCTAATTTAAGCTCTCAGTGCTGTCCTTGGGTTTCAGAGGGAGTTACGAGAATTTATTTGTTCTATTGTGGTGCTGTCACATTTGTGGTGTGGAGAGATGGCTCCAGATCACCAAAAAAGCTCATTCAGTCAAGTCCTGGGGTTTTCTCCTGCTTATACCATGTTGGAAAGTCCCGAGAGTCCTAATGGATGGACTTGCTCTGAAAGGACACCTGTCTGTACAGACCTACACCCAGCTAGGTAAATTCATTCTCTGTGAATTTGTTCAAACCCATGTCTGGCAAAATGTCTTTAATTCACCCAAAACGTGTCTCTTTGGACCTGTGTTCTGGAAATGCAGTGGAAACTAGTGCAGAGTTCATGGCTTTGTGGTTACAGGGCTTTTTTCCTTCATAGAATTACAGAATTATATAATTGTTTGGGTTGGAAAATGCCTTTAAAATCATTGAATCCAACCCTTAACCCAGCACTGCCAAGGCCACCACTGCCCCATGTCCCCGAGTACCACATCCACACAGCTTTTAAATCCCCCCAAGAGTGGTGAATCCATCACTGCTCTGGGGGTGATGGACAACCCTTTCCATGGAGAAATTTTCCCTCATATCCGATTTAAACCTCTCCTGGTGAAGCTTGAGGTCATTTCCTCTTGTCCTCAAAATATGTAAAAGCCCCAGAAATTGAAACCCCAAACCTCTGCAACACCCAAACCCTCAGCTTGTTCTGTTTAGTGACCATTTCTAAAATATTTCTGCTCACCAAAGCTATGGAAATAGGCACCTAATGCATTGGTTGAGGGGTACAGCTCAATGACAAATGAAAAAAGATTGGCTTTTGGTTTTTATTCTTCAGTGCCTGGTGAGAGCAGAAGAATCAGCAAGGAAGTTAAAATGTTGGTCTTCAGCTTCCTAAGGCTTGAAATGCATATTTTTTGCACTAATTTAAAGTTAAAAAGTGTTCCAGGCCAGGTTGGACAGGGTTTGGAACAGCCTGGGATGTGGGAGGTGTCCCTGCCCATGGCAGGGTTTGGGACCAGACGATCTTTCAGGTCCCTTCCCACCCAAACCACTCTGTGATTCACAAAATTAAATTTAATACCTGTCTCGTTTTCTAGAAGCTGAAATATCACAGCTCTCACAGGGTGGTTACAGAAGAAACACACTCAATGATTCTGCCAGGGATCAAACTTCCTTTTTATTTATGATGTGCTCCTCTCACAAATAAAAAGCTTATTTGCTAAAGACCATTTGCTTTTCTCCAGCCAGACCAACAAGGCTGCACTCAGGAAGCACCAGAGGGATGGCTTCATTTTATAAAAATAAAATAAAAAAAACACTTCTGAGAGAACTCTTCATGTCATACTTCCTCTATTCAGGGCTCCAAGTCTTTCACAAAACTGAGCAGAATCCCATGGGGCTGCAGCCATCCCAGGGTGGTGGATTGAATGACTTAAGTATCTTTTTCTGGTCTGATTTGTGACTGTAGCTTTAATTTATTACCTCCTCTGTAAACCACAGATATGTTTGTTATTTTCAATTTCACGGCAAAAAAAAAAAAAAAGAAAAAAAAAGAGCTTTATTTGGATTTTTAAGTCATTCTTGTTCTTTGCAGTGGCATTTGTTGCAGTGAAATCCTTTTATGAGGCTTGTGGGGAGAGTTGGGTTGAAACAGCTTTTCAAAGGGACATGTGACAGGCAGCAGCTCAGGGAAGGGATAGGTTGGACATCAGGAAAATTCCTTCTTGGGAAGGGTGGTCCAGCCCTGGGGATGTAAAAGCCCTGTGGCTGTGGCACTGCTGGGGGAGCAGTGGACTCAATGACCTCAGAAGGCTTTTCCAACCTTAATGGTTCTCTGATTCTCATAAAAATGAAGTTTTATCCCTTCGTGGGGCCGGGGTAGTGCAGCATTCACCCAAGTCAATTTTGTACATGGAATATTTAGAATTTTTTACTTTTTTTTACTCCTACCTGAAATTTAAACACTTACAGGAGTTGAATTTCAGTTTCTCTTTCAAAAAATTGTCCCCATGATGGGCATCTCATCTCTGATGTTTATGGTCACCATATTCACATACCTTGAGTCAGCAATCGTGTCACTTACCACACCTTTAAAATGTTCATACAAAAATCCCCGTGTGTGTAATAGTTTCTCTATTTTGCTTGACTGAATCCGGAAAATTTTGCATTTTTAGAGCAGGGAGAAACTTGTGGGTCAGATCCAGGGATTAGTGATAAAATATTTTGGGGGGAAAAAATTAGCTTTCATGTTGGTTTCAAATCCATCAATCCCTTTAAAAAACAGAAAGAGAGGATGTGCAGAGAAGCTGGGGCTGCCCCTGGATCCCTGGAAGTGCCCAAGGCCAGGCTGGACACAGCTTGGAGAGCCTGGGATAATGGGAGGTGTCCCTGTATGGCAGGGGGTGGCACTGGATGAGCTTTAAGGTCCTTCCCACTAAAATATTCTGAGATTCTCATGGGATTCTGTTCTAAGGGACACAATTACCACCCACACTGTTCAGCAGTGCTGATTTTGGGAGGCTCTGCTGTCTGGCTTCCAGTCTGTTGTGAAAAGGCATCTCATCCACAGTGTGGTAGAGTTGTAGGCCCAGTGCATGGAGCAGCCAGGCGTGAAAAAAATCAGATTGCTTATAAATATTTTACTATATTTTTAAAAACGTTGCCCAGTAATTGCTTTCCTACCATTACCTTCTGCCTGCATGAAAATAACATATGCCAGCATGAACCCCAGTGGCAATGGGGAAGGATTGAGTGGGAGAAAATGAGGTTATCTCTTGATCAGTATTTTTATCAGCTCAATAATAATATTTTGATTAGGAGAAGTAGCGCAGTGTCCCTCAAAGAGTCACAGGCTTCTTGTGATTTCTGTGTCACCAGAGTTGTTTGAGGAGGGTTGAATCCCACACGGCTTAAAAACACCAAACCACTAAGACCAAAGGATCATCTTCTAACAACTCTGTCAATCTGCTTTAAATCCTTTGCATTTCTCCAGCCTGAGTGCCTGGGAGGGAACTGGAGCTCTTCCCTGAGTGGGACTGCTGCCTCTGGCTGGCTCTGGACACCTTGGATGTAGGAGAGGAGAGTTGTGAGCAGGGGCAGATCAGAGGGCTTTGAGTCCAGTGATTCTCAATCAGCACCCGAGGTCTCAGAACCTCAGGCCCGGCTGCTCCTCTTTCCATTTGTCCTGGGCATGGGGTGGCTCCAGTTGCAGAATCTCAGAATGGCTTGGATGGGAAAGAATCTTTAAAA
>PYHW01010656.1:935183-952640 GCA_013186435.1 Turdus rufiventris | reverse complement strand
GGAGCCCAGAAAATGCCATTGATCAATGCCTTGGCACAGCCCTGCAGTTCTTGGCTTTGGGATCTGACTGAGCTCAGCCCAGGCTCCCTTTTCCTCACTCTGCTGGGAAATGAGGAATAACCCAAGTGCTTGCCAGGAGTTCTGCAGGTGCCCAAGGTGGTCAGTGAGAGCTGCAGGGTCCCTGAGCACACTCCCACACCCCCTGCCTGCTGCAGATCACTCCCTTCTGCTGCTGAGAGCCTCTGTCTCCATCTCTCCATCCCCTGGCTCAGGAGCCAGCGGTACCTGATGGACATGGCACCGTGCCACCAGCCTCACCAGTGACCTCAGCAGAGCCCTTCTCCCTGCTCCTGCTGCTGAAAATCCAGGATAAAAGGCACTGTCTCATAAAAAGGAAGGTCTGAAGGTGATGCTTGCACGTCGCTCTCTTTGTTGTAGGTGTCTGTACTCCCGGCATCCTTCTCATCCTCAGAAATCTAAAAGTTCTGTTCAGCAAAGGGCTGCAGTGCACAGGGCTCGTGCCAGTGTGCAGTTAATCACCAGGCTACATCCAAAGGAAAAGAGAAACCCTTTGCTCATAAAAAGGGTGGAGAAGGGATCAAGGTTTTGCATAAATCAAGAGATCTTTGCAGCAGCACAGTGCCATTGCTGGGAAAATTCATGGGGACCTCAAAGATAAGGGGAGCAGGAGTGCTGAGCACCATAAGGTTGTATTTTAAAAGCCCCACAGTTCATCTCTTTATTTTGGATGTTAGAGAAAATTGTGTGGGCAGAAGCAGCAGTAGAGTCTCTGCACTTGTATCAGGGAAGCTGCTGATGGGTTTCACCAGGTATTTTCATGGTGAATTGAGGTGGTGGAGGAGATAAACGGTAGAGCTCTCCAAAATGCCTGGAGGTTCCTTGTGAAGGGTGGCAAACTGGATTTGTGGGCTTTGAGGGCACAGACATGGGGGAGTTACCAAAAAGACAAAGAGATAAATCCAGGATTACTGCCAGGATGTTTGCTGATAGTAAATTAACCCATGAGATGTGCGACAGCCATTGGAAAAACCGTGAGTGCCCGTGCTGGGCACGGTGCAAATATCCAGGGATCAGTTAAAAAAACCCCAAATCCTCAGCACTTAAAACAAGTTCTGCAGGGAGAAGAGGTGGAGATGCCAAAACTGGGAGGAGCTTTGATAACCAGCGTTGAAAAGCCATTTCCTGAGTGGGAGGCTGGAAGGATGGATCCTGTAGGTTGGAGAAAAACGGGAGCGCTGCCTTTCCTATTGCCCCCCGCATTCCCTTTTTTGCTGGGCCATATTTATTATTTCACATGGGTTATAACTTCCTTGTCAGCACACGGGGGTGTGGGAGGGGGAAGGAAATGACACTTGCTTTCTTTGCAGGACTTTGGGAAGAGCTGCAGAGCAAAGGTTGGCTCGAAGAGCTCGGCAGAGCTCGCGCTTCCGAGCGAATTCCTGCAGGTACCTCGGGTGAAGTAACCTGAAACTTGGCATTTGGGGTGTGGCAGAGGAAGATTGCAACCTGTCCAGTTTTGCCTTGGAACATAACACACTGTGGAAAAAAACTGGGTTTTTTGAACGCTTTTTTTTTTTTGTCTTTTAGGCTTTTAACGGCTTGGCGGTTTTGGGGCGCTCCGCAGCCGAAGGTGGCTGGGCTTTGTTTGCCTCCAGAGCCCTGTTTCCCTTCACACAGTTACAGTCAGGCAGGAAATGGGTTTCTTGTCCAGCCAGCCTGGTTTTCTCGACAGCAAAAAGCTGCCTGAGTCCTGCTGGGAAGCTCTCCAGCTCTGCTCACCCCCACGCTTCTCCGTGCAATTCCTCCCGAGCATCCAGCCCAAGCTCAGCCTCACCTGGCTCTGCACAATGCTCCTTGGAGTTTTTCTACTTTTTACCTCAAAAAAAAAAAAAAACAACCCACAATAAAATACCCAAGCAGCTTTGCCTGTTCCTTTTTATGTCATTGTACAAAATGTGGCTGTCACACCCACCGGCTTCCTTTTAGGTTTTACCCAGCTCTGGGCTCTGGGTGCCTTGAATAAAGGGATTTATGCCTGGACATGGCAGTGGCAGGCTTTTCTCCTGGCATGACCAGACTCTCAATGTGACATTCAGAGCTGTAAAACACTCCTGACAATAGCTTGTGTTGTTCAAAGAGCAGCATAAATAATCGAGGGGTTTTTCTTTCTCTGGGGTTTTTTTGGGATTTTTTTTTTTTTTTTTGGTGGGAAGAATAACATCTCTCCAGGCTGGCTGGGGAGGCAAAGGGCAGGCACTGTTGGAATGTGGAGGGGAAACTCAGGAAGAGGTGACATGGAAAAGGGGGCTTGAGGTTGCTTTCTAGAAGGTTTTTAACAGCATGGCGTTTGTTTATCTCTCAAACAAGGTGTTGGGTCCTCTGTTCCTTTTTATACAGAATAAAATCATTCCATGATCCAGGTTTCTGTGTGTTTGCAGGGACATCCTGGCTCTGCACAGCCTGACAGGAGGGGACAGGCAGGGGGGTCAGGCTCTGCTGCCAGGGAACAGGGACAGGAGGAGAGGAAAGAGCCTCAAGTTGTGCCAAGGGAGGCTTAGACTGGATACTTCTTCATGGAAAGGGGTGTCCAGCCCTGGCACTGGTGGAGTCCCCATCCCTGGAGGGGTTTAAATGCTGTGTGCATGTGGCACTTGGGGACATGATTTTCAGTGGTCTTGGTGGGTTTGTCCAATCTTTCTGATTTTATGATTGTACCCAGGGCTTTATCCATCCTGAAAACCTCCAGGGATGGAAATTGCCCACCCAGCTTGGCTGACCTCATGGTGGAAAAGCTGCTCCCTGCACCTTGAACATCTCCATTCATCTTCTGCCCATCCCTCCTGTCCTCACACCCCCGAGAGCCAGGCTCTCCCTTCTCCCCAGTGTGCTTGGAGATGCTGCAAAGCTGCTCCAAGTCCCTCTCCTCGCCTGGTGCTGGTAGCTAAATATACCCAAAGAGAAAAAGAGACAAATATTTGTGTCTGTGCACCTACCATATACCTCAAATTAAACTCAGAAAAGGAAATTTTTTGAAGAAGTTACCAAAAAGATGCATTAGCAATTCAGTGACATTTCCTCCTGGTTCATTAGCCCGTGTATCTGGTGACTTGCCTCTTCTGAAACTTTCATCAAAAAATATTTATTTTGTTATTTTGCTTCAGTCTTTCCATTCCTTGCTGTCAGTACCTAAGAGGTGATGTGATCCCAGCATTATTTTGGCAATTAGGGGTCTTTTTAGTGCTGTGACCTCAATACAGGACAGAGCAACTGCTGACTTAATCCTATTCAATACGATTTTTGTCTTCTTTCTTATAATTTTTTTTTTTTAAATCAAGAATTTCACCACCAAACCAGCTTTTTTTTTGTGGATTTCTCCAATACTGTGAAAATAAAGCACTGAATAAATGTGTTTTGTACAATGAACACGCTGAGGGAAAAGCTTTTGTGCAGCCTTTAGGCATAACCTGATCTCAACCTCGTCTATTAAAATTTTATATTTGTAAAAAAACCTTATTAAATAAGCTTATTTTCTTTTAAAAATGAGCTTAAACTGGGAGGGAAAAAAAAAACAACACCCCATGCAGCAGTTGTGGCCGTACCCAGAGTCTGCCCAGCACGTGCCATGGGTATGAATGAGCCCTGGCAGTTTTGTCTCAGGGCTGGATTAAGCACAGTTGCTACTGGAAACTGCACAGCCCGGCTCAGGGAGGCTGTTCCTCTCCAAAACACAGTCCCTGCCCATGGCAGGGGTTTGGAACTGGAGGATCTTTGAGGTCCTTTCTGACCCAAACTGTTCTGTGATGCTGGGGTGATGAGGACATGCCAGCATCACTGAATGTCACTTAATGCATCCAGGGAGGCTTTTCCTTCTGGGATTTCCTTTGAGCTGCAGCATCCTTACCTCCCATTTCTTTTTAAAAATCTCCCTTTAAGACTCAAACCCCACAAAGTCTGGGTTTTTGCACGCTTTCAGCCCCTCTGCTTGCACAGGTAGTTGTCAGTCCCAGAGCAGCAGCTCGGTTTGGAGCTGTAAAACAAAAGCTTTTGTGCAGCCTGGCTGGTGTGTGCTGCTTTCTGCTGTCAGAAGGGAAGCTGAGCCTTGTGCTCAGCCTGWTCCTGCCCTGGCTTTGCTGCTGGCCCCTGTCAGCCAGCAGTGCTTTCAGAACGTGGGATAAAGCTCCAAAATCCRCCTGGGTCAGCTCAGCACTGCTGCCTGCGCTGCTGCCTTTGGGGCTGTGCAGAGCTGCCCACGTGCAGTCAGTTCTGCACTGTCATTTTTGGACTCCATAACCCTTCTGGGTCCCCTCCAGCTCAGGACATTYTGTGGTTCTAATCTGGGATCTCTGATCTGTGACAGAGCTCCTGGATCCCTTTCGTTCTTTCTAGACTCAGTCTAATAAAGCCAGCTTTAAACTGCAGCCTTGCTCTGTGGAGAAGGGACAGGGTGCTGTGTCATCCCCTCCAGAATGGTCTCTGCACGGGGGATGTGGCATTTGAGTAAATTTTTAGTCCCTTTTAGTACTTAAAGGGACTTAAAGGGGGAGAGTGACTCTTTATACAGACAGTGGTAGGACAAAGTGGGGGATGGTTTTAAAACAGAGATTTAGATGAGGATTTTCAATGGAAATTCTCTATTGTGAGGCCCTGGCACAGGCTGCCCAGAGAAACTGTGGCTGCTCCATCCATGGGAATGTTCAAGGCCAGGCTGGATGAGGCTTGGAGCAATGTGGGATAGAGGAAGCTGGAATGAGATGAGCTTTGCAAACCATTCCATGATTCTCTAACACCTTTTGCAGCAGGGAGATCTCCCCTCTCCCTGCTGACCTGCCCTTTGCAGACTGAGAAAAGCACAGTCAGGTTTTATTTCACCCTGGCAGCATATTTTAAAACCAGGCTGACAGAGCAGTGGACCTGAGGAAAGAAAAGATCTGGAGGCAGATCCAGATCTGGTAATTATTGGGAGTGTTAGAGCAGCATGGGGAATGCAAGGATGCAGAAATAGTAAGAATCTTGTTGGACTGGGTTATTTGGATCACAAAAACTGTTTTCAGGGTTTTTTCCAGATATTTGCTCATATTTTTTGTCATTGCCTGCTGTGCTTGAGTGAAACCCCTCCTGCCCTTGCCTTGGGAGGTGCTGCTGCTCTCAGTAACTCTCAGGGCAGTTTTGCCACCTGGACCAGCCTGTCCTCCTCTCTGTTAGCAGAGAAATCCTCAGCCCTGGCAGAGCAATGACCTCCAGTTTATGCTTATATACCTGGAATTCTCCCTGGAGCTGTGTTGGGCAACAGGGAGCGTGATTCCACATGTGTTTTATGTAAGCCAGAGAGGATTTTGGGTGTTGTGTTGGAGAATCAAAGCCCTGTTTGGGGGAACCTGCAGTCTGACTATCCAGTTGGACAAGCTCAACTTTCCCTGCAATTTAAATAAACTCTGCCAGAATGTTAATTGTGCCAGGATCCAGAGCTACCTTTTAACTCCTTCGGAGTGTGTAAGGTTTCCAAGCCACCCTCACTCTCCTTTTAAAATGGAAAACAGCTTTGGATGTCTGTGTCCATCACTCAGTCACCCCCCTGGAAAGCTTTTATGGCTGCAGTTTGTCATTTGGGATAATCCAGGGCATTTCTGCACTGCTCCAGAAGGTCCTTTGCTCCCCATTGTGTGGAAGTGTGGAAGTGGGGAATTCCCTCAGAGCACGGTTTTTACCTTTATTCATCCCAGAAATTCTTCCTCTTTGAGACTGACTATCTGATACCTATAATGTCTTGGCACTTCAGTTCTGTTTACTTGTTCTCAGTTTATGGCATTTTCCTAACTAAATTCAACCAGAATAAACAGCATTCAGAGAGATAAATTCCAGTTTATTGTGAATATCAACAACACTGGAGAAACAGATGTTCAGATCAGGGGCAAACTCGCTCAAAAATCATTATCTCCTTTATTGGAAGGCAAAAAAGAGCTTCAGGTGTCAGAGATAGAGAGGGATCATCTCCAGTTTGGTTTGTTGTGGTGTTGTGGGAGCACAGGTGTGCTCAGTCCCAGCTGGAGCTGTGGCAAAACCTGTCCCCTGGAAATGCTGGAAGCTTTGCTGTTGATTTACATGGATGCAGAGTGCAACTCTGCCTGCAGATTGTTATTATTTTACCATCTGTAAAAGTTTCTGCAGCAAAACCTTCCTTGGAATAGAGAAGGTTTAGGATAGTGAGGAAAACAAGCATAAATTAGGGCAAAACCATTCGGGTTTGTTCTTGCTGCAGGGCAATAGTGGGAAAAGAAAAAGAAAATTAACCTCCTTTTTCCCAGGATGCTGCCTTACCTGGAGCATGTGCCTTCCCTAAGAGGTGGCAGATGGATTTCTTTGTTTTTCTTCAGGCTTGTGAAGCATCCAGGATTTTTGGAGGAGCAGCTGTGCACCTCAAGAGTTAGATTTAGATGTCTCCTTGTAGCCTGGAATATTCCAGCTGCTGCTCCTGCTAGGGTGGACCTGTCACACTCAGGATCTTCTGATGCCATCCCAGACTCTGTGGCAGCTGGGAGGGACTTTAAGGTCCCTTCCAACCCAAACCATTCTGGGATTCTAGGATCCTGTGTTGTTGGGGGTCTGAGTACTTGCCACCTTCACTGTAAATTTTTTTTTTTTTTAAGTTTAGGTAATTAATCATCTCAAACAAGTCCTGGTAGCTAAGGTGTATGTGTGGGAAGGCAGAGTCCTGGCTGGACACTTGGCTTTCACTTGAGGGAAGGACCTGAGCGAATTTGAACCAAAAATGTGGAGGTTTAAATTTAATTAAAAAAAAAACAAACAACAAAACAAACCAAACTTTTTAAAAGCAGCATTTTATATTTTAAGCAAAGAATACAGAGCTATGGGCAGACTTCCAGAGACTTCCAGACTTCCAGAGAAGTAAAAACTGATTTTATTGCTGGAGTAGGGTCTTTATTGGTGAAAACAAAATTAAAACCCCCAAAGGGAAGGGAGACCTGCAGGAGATGACCATGATGGATTAAAGGGAAGCTCCACAGCTGCACACAACACCTGCCACCACAGCTCAGAGCTTTCCCATCCATGAGGAGGTCTCACCCATGACTTTTGGCTCCACTTTCCATCTCCAGAATGTCCAAAGGTTACAGAATTCCCATGGTAGGAGTCTGTGCAGAGCTGGAAGGATCCCACTGCTGGTGTGATGAGTCCTGCTGTCCACTTTATCCCCCCCAAAAAACAAACATCAAAACCTCTGGCAGGAGGAAAATCAAGTCCTGGATCTTTTGCTGGTTTTGGGAATCTGGGTGGAGTCACCACAGGGACACCCTTGGTGTGTGTGGGGGGACTTGTGCCCAGGTTTAGGGGAATTTTAGGGATTTTAGGGAAAATTCCTTCACAGAAAAGGTCTTCCGGCCCTAGCAAACCTTTTTCACTTCCCCTGGTGGAGTCCCCATCCCTGGAGCAGTTTAAAAGCTCTGTGGATGTGGCACTTGGGGATGTGGATTGATGGTGGCCTTGCAGTGATGGGGGAATGTTGAATTTGAAGTTCTTAGAGGCCTTTTCCAACCTAAATAATTTTACGATTCTAGAAAATTGAGTGGATTTATTCACAAACTTTACTTTGACAGTGAATTTAGAGCCTGATGGTCAGGCCTGGAGATGAAACTCTTCCATGAACACACTCAAGTGGTGCAGTGACATTGGCAGAAGTGAAACCCACTTTCCTCTGGTCTCTACTGCTCTGGGTTTTTTTTTTGTTTGTTTTTTCTTTTGCTCGTGTTTACCTTTGTTGAAAGCCTTACTCTGCACTGTTGTCATCTGCTGAGCGTTTGTTTGAGGTTCAGCTGGAGCAGGATGGGGTTGAGGTGCCACAGGGTGTGTATGTGTTTAATGGGGTGTCCTGATCAGCACTGATAACAGATCTGGGTTATCTGCTTTTTTACCCAAAAAGGGCTCTGAGGAACCCAAATGTCGCTGACAGTCAGCAAGAAGCCATTGCTTTTTGTGCTGCTGTGACTCTGATCTTGTGTCCCCAAGGAGAGAGGCACAATATCCTGGCTACAACAATCTTGTATTTATATCCACAGCTCAGAAATCCATCTTTGGGAGGAATGAAGAATATCCTATTGCTGTCCAGTGCTTCAGCTTGCTGGAGCTTGATCTTTGGGTTGCTTCCTGAAGGGTCACTCCCTGTCCCAACTCCTTCATGCACAAAAATCCCAGCCAAAACCACCGCTTGACTCCTGCGTCATGTGCATCTGCCTTAAAAGCAGATCCTGCTTGCCTTCAAGTGGATAAACCTCTGCTTGGGGCTTGGCAGGCTGAGGGCTGGGATCTGGTGGAATGATGGGCAGGAAAACCCAGCTGAAACCTCTCCTGGCAGGAACAAAGGTGATTTGCACTGGTGAGCAGAGCAGGGAGTGGCAATACAGGTGGGATGTGGGTTAGGGACAGCCCATGTGTCCCTTGGTCAGAGATGGAGATCCTTGAATTTGACATTTGGCAAGCAAAAAGCATGATGGGATATGGGATTTCTTTCCCAAAACTTTTAGGGAAGCACAAATCATACAATCCTGGCATAGTTTGGGTTGCAAGGACTTTGAAGACCATCTCATTCCAACACCCTGCCATGGGCAGGGACACCTCCCACTATCCCAGGTTGCTCCAAGCCCTGTCCTTGGACACTTGCAGGGATGGGGCAGCCACAGCTGTTCTGGGCACCCTGTTCCACTGCATTCATTCACTCCCAAAATGTCCAGGACACAGCACAGCCTCTTGCAAAACTTGGTGTGTGTCCCACCTGCTCTGCTCATGGGTCAGATTAAGACACCTTCCCAAAAATGAAACCAGCCCTAAGCCAGCAGCAAAAGCTGCCCTTGAAGTATTTTCTGAGGTTCTTCCCAGTGGCCATCATGTCCCCAAAACCTCGTGTCCATTCCCCCTTCCCAGCTGCTCCCAGCACACCCAGGCTGTGCAGAGCTGGTGGTGCCAGTGGGTTTTTTTTCCCCCCTTCATACGTTTGTTTATGCATTAAGGAAGTCAAAAGAGGAAGAGGAATAGAAAGGTTGCAAATGTTTTGCTTAGAAATGAGACCTCAGTGACTGGGCTGCACGTTGCCCTGCGTGGGACACGTTGGGCAGCTCCGGTGTCCCCGGGAAGAGCAAGGTGTCCTCCCAAGGTGTGCTCAGGTAAGGTCACAGCTTGTTTGTGTGTCTGCTTACATCCCTGTGGCCCAGAGCTCCTATGGAAACAGGCTGGCAGAGCTGGGCTTCTTCAGCCCAGAGGAGTGAAGGCTCAGGGGAGATCTTCCAGCACCTTCCTGCCTAAAGAGGCTCCAGGAGAGCTGGAGAGGGACTCTGGGGACCAGGGATGGAGGGACAGGACACAGGGAATGATTTTTACACTGACAGAGAGCAGGTTTAGACTGAATATTGGGGAAAAGTACTTTACTCTGAGGGTGCTGAGCCCTGGCACAGGGTGCTCAGAGAAGCTGTGGCTGCCCCTGGATCCCTGGAAGTGTCCAAGCCAGGCTGGACAGGGCTTGGAGCAGCCTGGGACAGTGGAAGGTGTCCCTGCCCATGACAAGGGGTGGAACTGGATGATTTTAAGGTGCCTTCCAACCCAAACCATGAATTCCATGATTCTGTATGCCAGTGTCTCTCTGTCAGAGCTTCACTAATGAAAGCCTCTCAAGTGCAGTTGTGCCTCCATTGGCTTCCTAGAATGTAACCAGTGGCCACCTCTGCATCCCAGGATTTCCTTTCTTCCCAGCTGTATCACTTCAATTTGTAAAGGATGCCTTTTTTCAAACGGCTTCACCCTGTCTCTTTGCACCTTCCAGTCTAAAAACCAGCGAGATCCAAATGTGACAGGCACCAGGAGATGGTGGGGTGCTCCTGCTCTGGGATCAGGCATCAGCCCTGCATCCCATCCATGGGAGCAGAGCCAGGCTGCAGCTCAGAAAATGCCAGGGAATGGTTTCTGCTCTCTCACACACAGAGGGCGAGGAAAGGGAAGCAGAGAGGTTTGCCAAGGGAAATGGTCGTGTTACACACAGGGTGTTTTCTTTGGGTGTTTGTTCCCCAGCCCTCGCCCGGGATGCAGGGCTGGCTTTGGGAGGCTGAGCCGGGTTTATCTCGGGGTGTGCCCTTGCTGCAGGCTCTTATCAGGTGTGTCCTGGTGAGCAAAACCTTGCAAACAAAAGCCTTTCACCTCCATTTGTGCACAGTTCCTGTGCCTGGCCAGGGGTTGGTGTCTGCACGGGCTGGGATTGGGCACAATTAACGTGTCTGCAAGAAAACGGATGGGTTTTTTGGTCTTTAATTTTTAATATTTCTTTTTTGGGGATGGGAAATCCTTGTGTGGATTGGTACAGATGAATAATGAGGTTAGAAACACCAGTGAGGCCATATGGAATTAGATCAGAATTACAGAATATTAGAATTATGGAGTCACTAAGGTTGGAAAAGACTTTTCAGCTCAGCTCTGGAAGGAGTTGCCATGGTTTAGACGCGTAGGAAAAGCTTTTCCTCCTGAAAACTGCCGGCTTGTTCAGCTGTCAGCAGAGAGCCGGATGCTTTCCTTGCTCCCAGCTGCTCCTTTAGCTCTGACAGGCTGTTTGCTGGGATGAAAGGAGAGACATCAACAGGCAAAACTGCGAGAGCTGCCACGTTTGTTGCTGTCACACCTGCGTGGTGGCACTGCCAGCACGGCAAACAGGCAGGTAGAGTAAATAATGCTGGGGCTTTATTTTTTTATTTATTTTTTTTTTAGTTCTTTTCTACAAGAAAGGAGATAACAACTGGATGCTGTCCCATTTTCAGCCTAGGAATTGTTTGCCAGACTTGAATTACAGGAATTGCTGTGGTGAGGCAGAGCAGCTCCGTGAAGTGGGAGCTGGCAGGGGCTGGGGGAGGCTTCGCACGCCGGGGCCCCGCGTTGTGCTCCCGTCAGGAACGATTAAAGGAGCTGTTTGTGATGGAAACAAAACCAAATTGGGCTGGTGCTTTAAGGGGAAATAAAACAGGGAAGAATAACTTTATTGAGCTTGTTTATTAAATCTTGCTGTGTTCCCTTCTGAGCAGCAGAAACTGTTGGAGCTGCCGGTGCAGCCAGCTCGTGCTTTGTTTTTTCCCTTTTTTGAACCGATTTGGTGTGGAGAGGCTCTGGACAAAACCTTTTCATATCCTTTTGGCTTAGTTGCAAACCTGAACTGATCTGCTGGTGACAGACTAAAACTAATTATCACCAAAGAGTGCAGAGAAGAGGATTTAAAGCTGTTGTTTTGATAAGGTGGTGGGTGTTCAGAGAGGCTTGGGAATTTTTGGGTGTTAAGATGGTGATGTTGGCCCATGCCAGTATCCATATTCCATCACAGGGAGGGAGAGATGAGTTTGCTTTCACTGCTAAGCTCCTTAGAGAAGGTTCTGCATAAAGATGGGGGGGAAGCCACCATCCAGCCACTCATGCTCCAGGGGAGCAGCAGAAGAGCAGAAAGAAGCTGGCTGCAGATTTTTTCCCTTTCTGTCTCACTAATTCCTTTGGCCCTGCAGCTGAAACAGCTCAGTTCTGCTCCCTGCTCCTGCTGGTTGTGGAGCATCTCCCAATTCCCAGTGTTTCATCCTTCCCCCTTTATTGAGGATCATCCTGTTCCATCCCCTGCCATGGCCAGGGACACCTTCCACCATCCCAGGCTGCTCCAAGCCCTGTCCAACCTGCCCTTGGACACTTCCAGGGATCCAGAAGCAGCCACAGCTTCTCTGGGCAACTTGTTCCAGTTTTCCCCTGGGCTGGTTTGATGTTTCACACCCTTATTCTGTGAGCATTGATGATTTTTTGGTGCTGTACAGAGCGTATTGTGTTTGCTCTCACCTGTGGCGCAGTGAGTGTTACCAGATGGTTTGCTCAAAGTTGATTTTTTTTTTTAACACTTCTAGTAGTAGTCGTTTAGTGCTTGCTGCTCTTCTACTCTATGTTTTTCAGCCAGGCAAAGTGCCAGCATGTCTGTTGGAGGAAAAACTCCTGGCTGGATCCTGGAGAATAAACCAAGCTCAAATTTCCTCGGAAGGGAGAGAATTCAAGTCCCACAGGGAGGATTTTTCAAATGGTCCCATTTGGTAAATTAGTGATCAGTTTTGGAAGGATGCCTGCGGGACAGCTAAAGAAATCCAGGTTTGGGGAAAAGCCCCTGAAGGTCTTAATGAAAATCGCTTGAGAGTTACCTACTCCAGGTACACCTACCTGTGTGTGGTGATTTAATGATTTGACCAAGTCTCTGCTGTGATTCTTGGGGTGTCCTGTGCAGGAGCAGGAGTTGGATTCATTTATCCTTTTGGATCCCCCCCAGCTCTGGATATTCTACAATTCCAGAAGGAGAAGCAGTCACTTAGCAGTTTATTTGTTTCCCCCCTTATCTTTGCCTATTTAATTAGAAAGATTGGGGATTGTTTTGTACTTTTAGGACAGGAATCACCAGGTTACTCTTATGATACCTCCCTGATCCCAGCAACCATTCCTACCTCTGTTGCAATTCAGGTGGAATTGGAAGAGGTACAGTGGAGTGGCTCTGGTTTTTGTGAGGATGACTTGTTTCTTCACATAAATTTGATGGAGCAAAGTGCAAGGGTTTGCATCTCCTGCTCTTTATTTGGTTTCCACACACCTCAGGGGGTTGTTTTCCCAGCCTCCTCTCTCTGCTTTGTGCATCAGGGGGAGCTTAGGATGTGATTTTTAGGAAGCAGAGAACAGAAACCAGCATTCCAGAGGAAGAGCAGATCACACCAGCTGTCCTCACCCCTTCTCCTCAGTTTTTTAGGCTTGGTTTGGGTCTCTGTGGGGCTGTGCCTGCCCCAGGGATCCCAGAGGAGCTCCAGCCTTTTCAGAGGCAGCAGCTCCCTCCGAGTGCTGTCCCAGAGGACTGTGGCAGATTGCAAACACTCTCAGCACAATCATACCAGCCCAATTAGCATAATGATGCTGCCTAATTTATGCACAAATTGCCCTAATTTATGTGTGTCGATACATATGATTAAAGCAAGCACAGGTGGAACAGGGTTTGGTCTCACCCAGCCAATGAAGCACAAAGCTGCATCCATCCCAAAATGTGTGAAAGGTCCAAAATTCTTTCTTTCCATTGCTAAAATATGGAGGTTTGTGTTGTTTTGCTCTGGCAGCATGGATGGGGTGCAGGGCAGGGCTGAACTCGTGGCAGGAGGTAAGAGAATAAAGGATTCCTGGGCTGAGATTTGCATGGATTAAAGGCAGCTTTAATTTGCCTTGATACACTTGGGTTTCAGGTGGATTAACAGGCTGCAGGATTTGGGGCTGTCTAGCCAGCTAATACCTGCCTTCCTTTATTTTAATTATTTTAATAATGGATGGAGGACTCCTGGAACTGTGGGCCACCTTTGCCAACCCCTGATCTTGAGCATTTGTGTCTGTAATGTTTTATTCCATTAATATCCCAGATTAACAGAACTGCTGCCGTCATCTGAATTCCCAGAGCACTTTCTCAGCAGGGTTCTTCCAAAAAAAAAAACCCCTCTCAGATTGTAACCTTGTATTCCTCATTTTAATAAAAGAAATGGCTGATTTTTTTTTTCCATAGAATTACAAACTGGTTTGGGTTGGAAGGAATCTTAAAAATGGTCTTGTTCCAGCTTAACCTGACATGGTCTCCATCACCTGTGAAATCCTGTGATTTTCCTGCACTTAGCACCCTCCAAAGCTGTGTTTGGAATCTGTCAGCCTTGTGAATGAAGGGATAAATTGACCATGAAAATATTGACCGCACATTTGCTTTTGCCAACTTCCTGACTCGGTCCCATAAAATTTGCTGCTTTGTTGAAATGCACGGAGGTAACCATCACTCCCATCCTAAATCCAAAATACTTTACCAGCTACTGGGAAGAAAGTTGAATCTATCCCAAAAATTAACTCTCTCCTAGCCAAAACCAGGACAAGTTGGGCTGTCTGAGTTTGAGAAGTTTTTGGACAGTGCTCTCAGGCACAGGGTGGGATCCTTGGGGTGTTCTGCATTTTGAGTTGGACTCAGTGATTCTGATGGGTCCCTTCCAGCTCAGGATGTTCCATGACTCTGACCATCCTAGAAAAGACAATGAGTCCAGTGCTCTCTTTCATAACTGGAATCTCTTTCTGAAACAGCTTAGTATATTGTCAGAAATACCTGGATCAGGTCAGTGTTAGATTTCCCAATGCTGCCAGGTTTAGAAAACTGAAATTTTGTGGCAGAGAATGGAAACCTGGCATGTCTTCCTTACCATTGGTGTGCTGCAGCAGCAGCAGGTTCAATTGCTTTCATCCCAATAAATACAAATGGTATACAAGTAATAATTATGAATTATTATGGTGTTTCTGAGGTCAGTGGGTTGCAGGGATGGCTTTCCACACTCAGCTGATGGCAGCTTTTTGGGAGGATTATCTACCAAGAAGATTACAGAGGCAGAGGAGTGCAAAGGATCTTGTGGGGCTGCAGGAACTGAATTTGGGACACGCTCAGCTCCGTGCTGGCCGCGCTTCCTCTCTGCTCAGAAACTGATTTCTGAGGCCAGTGGGTAATTTCTAAGAAGAGCTGTGGATGTAAGACATTCCTGTGAGCGTGTACAACATGAGATGTGACATCCTGCAGTGCTCTGTACCTGTCACAGGGAGCGAGGGCTGTGAGTCACTGCATCCCCAATTCCCCTCTGCTCCTGTGCACAGCCGTCTGAAGGCACAGCCACTCTCACACATGTGCCATTGACATTTTTATTCTGCCTTTGCAGTTGCTGGTGTATTTTGTTATCTTCCCGTGCGCTGCGTGAGCCGCGCTCCAAGCTTTGGAAAAACTCATTGCTGCTTCCCTTTGAACTCGGAGATGGTGTAGCAGCAGGGGAGCTGGAGAAGAGGAGGCTTTGGGGAGACCTTCCAGCACCTAGAGAGGCTAAAACAGAGCTGGAGAGGGACTTTGGACAAGAGCATGGAGTGATGGGATGAGGGGGAATGAGCTTAAACTGTAGGAGAATAGATTCAGATGGGATATTAGGAAGTAATTCTTGGCTGTGAGGGTGATGAGGTCCTGGCACAGGCTACCCAGAGAAATTGCAGACTTCCCATCCCTGGAAATGTCCAGGGCCAGGCTGGGCAGGTTTGGAATTGCTGATGGAAGGTGCCCCTGCCCGTGGCAGCAACACTGGACTTGATCATCTCCTGAGGTCCCTTCCAACCCAAACCATTCCATAATTCTGTGATTCTCTTGCACTTAGCACCATCCAAAGCTGTGCTGGAATCTCCCTTGTGAATGAAGGAATAAATTGACCATGAAAATATTGACAGCAAATTAGCTCATGCCAACTTCCTGACTCCATCCCATAAAATGTTTTCCTCCATTGAAATGCACGGAGCTGACCAAACTCTGGACTGAATTCTTGTAGCCGTCAGACCCCTCTGCCCCAGGACAGCAGCATTCCTGGGAGGTGTTGGAGCATAAAGAAGAAAATGCAAGGGAATACCAGTGAGTCTGGCACATCTGGGGTCACTCATTTAGAGCCACAGACAAGAGAAAGCAGATGCCTCAGCTGTTCTGCAGTTCCCTTAAAAAAGAAATATCAGGAAAATAACCCAGCTCTCCTTTCTGGCAGATGCAATGTCTTTTAATCTGCTCTGTCTCACAGCTTCTCTTGCAATGGAGCTTGCTGGTGGTCTGCTCAGGTAAAGGAGCAATCCTGGCAGGCTCCAGAGCAGACGTGATCTCCAGGTCTCGTTGCTTTGAAGCTCCTGGTTCTATCACACTCGACTAAATCAGATTTTTTCTTCTCTGGAGGTAGAAAATCAGCCCATCTGATTGCAGTGCTGAGACTTGTCTGATTGAACAAGTGCTCGAGTCAACACTTGAGCAGGATGAAAAACAATGGGGAGATCACCCAGGGATTATGTCTGAGCTCCAGAGCTCCTGGCAGCGACAGAGCAGATGGCTGGGTCACATCCTGCCCAAGGCTGGGCAGGAAAGATGTCAGCAGGAGAAAAAAAATATTAATTTGGTTTAAATGTATTCAACTCCAAATCTAGAAGTGCCTCAGGTCTCTAAGTCTGTACTTCATAGCAGCAGCCCCAGAAGATGGGATTAGCTGGGGGTTGGCTCTGCAGATTGCTCCAAGCAGCACTGCTGCTGCCTCAAAGCTGATGTGGGTAAAAAATATTTTGGGACGGGGAACTGAGATGCAGGGAGTGGAGATAACTTGGCTGGTCACGTAAAACTGGGGAACAGCCAGGAGCAGGGTGGACATGGCAAGTGAACCTTGAGCCTCTGTGGTGTGGCCGTGCTGATGGAGCCAGGAATCCAAAGCCCAGCAGGGAGGTGGTTTGTGCGAGAGCATCCCTGCAGGTCTCCAGCCTGTGCCTTGTAGGATCACACCTGATCCTACAGCCAGAGTCTACGCACAGAGGTTGGGGCTTGGGGAAGCTGCTGGTGGCTGTCACACGGGTATGTGGCCACCGGAAATCTTGGTGACCTCCATGTGGCTTTGTGTCCCCTTCCCTTGGGCTGGGAGTAAATGAACGCACAGATCTTCTTTTCCTAATGCCCAAACTACTTCTGTCTGGGGAAATACACCCAAAGTGTTTGTGGTGCCCTCATTGCAACAGAAATTATCTATTTCCTCTTGCTCTGGACCCTTCTAAACTTCATTTACAGCAGTGCATGTATCAGGCCAAGCTGAGAATATCAGAGTCCCTTCATCTGTAACTCCTGCTGCTGCTGCCATGTAATTCCCTCCTGCCACCTCTTCCCAAAAGTACTTTCAACCCTGGGAACTCCCAGTTTTGCTTTCCGCATTTAAAAGTTATTTTCATTTTTTCCAGTGCATCTGTAGCTTGTGCAATAATGAAAAACTGCATTTTGCATCTGGTAAAATGAAGTGGAATTGTTTTGCTGTTTCCTAAAATGTTGCTGTATTTTAATTCTTTGGTTCTAAAAGCCTTTTTTGTTTGTTTGTGTGCTTGCAGGGGGCAGCACTGGAAGAACCTTTATGGGCTCCTAATGACGTGCAGGTGGACGATTGACCTACGATAATTAAGGTAGGAAGAGGTGCTGTTAATTTTGGCATCTTCTCATTTGTCCTGTCCTTGAAATAAAATCGTCCTGGCTGGTGGCCCAACAGTCACTGCTCTATTTTGGGGTTCAGTACACAACAGTGGCACTATGGCCAAGCAGTAACTTGTGCTAAAGTGTCCCTTTAAACACAGAGGGAAGGGAAATCTTATTTAAGAACTACCTGGGAATGTAACTAAGTGGAAAAAATTTGACTTCCTCCCCCAAAGGATAATAAGGTCTCTGTTGGGACGGAGTTGGAAGGGACATGACTCTTATTTGAGAGCACTCAGCACAGGGATTTTTTTGTTCTGCTGAAACCCAGTGGTTGGGTTGGAATTCAGGTTCTAACTTGCCATCTCAAAAAA
>PYHW01010656.1:917072-931001 GCA_013186435.1 Turdus rufiventris | reverse complement strand
GGCGCTCGGTCAGGGACCTGTTCCTTTTTCACACAGAGTCATTCTGAGGGCAGCCTGATATTTGGCTTGGGGATTTTTCTTTGTGGATGTCCACAGGGAGATAAGGCAGGCTGGAAAAATTTAATTTTTTTGTGTATTTCCAAGTGCTGGGATTCTTTACCTGTGGTGGGGACATTTTATGGGAAGTGATACCTGGCAGCAGGTAAACAGCTGCAGGTGGGGAGAAGCCAGATGAGCTTTTGATGCGTGAATCCTCCAGTTCTGACACAAAATGTGATATTTGTCTTAACATAAAACTCCACCAGTTGCTCTGAGCTTTGTTGAAATACAGCAACACTTGTGATGAGAGAGGGTACAGTTGGTACCTGTGGAGCCAAGGGATGAACTCGCTGGGGAAGGAGGTAAATTATTGCTTGGGGAAGCTGGAAGGGTGATGTGCGGGAGGAGGACAGCTTGAGAGAATCTAGATTTTGGTTGTCCATTGCTGAGGGAATTTGATTCCCAAACTTGATTTTTAATGCATTTTATAGGTCCCCATCCATATGCAAGACGTTTTCCTTTCCTCTGCTGTCCTCTCTTACCCAGGTGCTTCTGCACAGCTGTAAGTTGTAGTGCAAGAAGTGGGTGGTGTACCAGGTAAAATGTACAATATTCAGGGAAGGAAATCCTGTAATCCATGGTTTTGCTGCTGCAGAGAGCATTTGTGGGATGGGGGCTGTGTCTGCACTGCTCGGCTGGGTCCTGCTTCCATTTGTTGTGGTTTGTGTGCCTTGGTGAGCAATTCTCTCTTTGCAGAGCTGGAGGGAGGGGAGAAGCTCTTTAAAGTGAAACACTTCAGATGTAGATGGGGTTTATACTACAATAAAGCTGTGTTGTACCTCTTCATGGCTCTTTTTCCTCCGTGGAAGGTGCCCAGCTTGGCTGCACCTCGCTCAGCAGATTGTTGGCAACCTCAGGTCTTACCTTGGGCTGAGCTTTGAGGAAGCACAAGGTCAAGCTGCTCTTGCTGTAGAGGAAGTTTGTAGGTTCAAAATTCAACTAGACCTGGTCCTTAATTTTTTTAAAAAAACCCAAAAACCTAAAAAAGCAAACAAACAAAAAATATTAAAGTGGGCTTCCAGTCTTGTACAATGGGGTGGAGAAGTCAAAGAATCACAAAACCATAAAATGTTCTGGGTTGCAAGAGACCTTCAAGACCATCTAATCCAGCTCCCTGCCACATGCAGGAACAAGACCACGCTTTTGCAAAAACCTTTGTATTTGAGACAAACTAGGTTTGAGGATGAAATGTTGCTGTTTCTCCCCCAAAATGAGTGGATGTTTTGGCATCTAAACTGACAGCTGAGTTTCTGAGGTACAGGTGGGACTGAGCAGGGAGGTCTCTGCAGCTGCACTCCATTTTTTGAGTTATTTAAGGTTCCTCCTTGCAGAGAAAACTTGTGGGGAGGTGAGAGCTCTGCAGGAGGGGGAAATGGTGCAAGGGCTCAAGGAGCAGAAAGGTGGAGTAATGTGGAAGCTGAGTTGGGTTTTTCAGGAGAGAAGTTGGTCAGGATTTATGTTGTGTTGGTGTTTTAATCCATGCAGGAAGACTCAGGTTTATGGAAGTGATGGGAGTTCAGCAGGCACGTGCTGGGATGTTTGGGATGATCAGTGTCTCCCTGCCTTCATCCCAAAGATAAAACTCAAAATTACAGGTGGTGACCAAGAACAGTGTGAAGGGTCTGGAGGGAAGGACTTAAATCTGAGCAAAAATGAAATTATTTGGAAGGGCTGGAGCTCTGCCCTTCAATGCTTCCCCAAACTGGAACGTGCAGGGAGCCCCAGGAGTGGCTGGAACACTTGGGATCCCCAGGAAAGGTGCTGCTGGCTGGATTTTTTTTCTTCCCAGTCTGATTTGGAAGAACACTCAGCAGAGAGGACAAGGATCAATGGAAAGTCAGCTTGATTTGAGGGTGCTTCCCAGCTGCTGTTCTGCTTTGGAGGTGAATCTGTTAAAAGTCATTTTCCCAAGCAGCCAGAGGCTTGATCAAAACCTATTTAATATCTATTTCTCTATTTTTATGTGCTTTGAATCCTGAAATGAACCATTTGGGAAGATGTTTTAATGAGATGTTGGCTGGCAACCCAGCTCTGCATTAACTGCTTTAAAACATCCACTCCCCACTTCAATTTTATTTGCCCTTAAATAAAAAAAAAAAAGATAATATCTGCTAGACACCAGCTTGTCCACCCCTCAGGCAGGTGTTCAGGAGTTTTCATTGTTTTTTAAGTGGCTGTTTCTAGGCTTTTGGAAGGGCTGTCAGCTTGCTGAAGTCCATGATGAATTTGTAAGAGGTGCTTAATTGGAAATGCTGGTTAAGTGATGGGATGCAGATGACCAGCAGGATGCTCAGCCTCACTTCTGGTCCCCACTCTGTGCTCTGGGCATCTCTGCTTTGTAATCTCAGGGCAAGAAATCCTTCCTCAGTGCTTCATGTCTTGTTGTAATGAAATGACTTTATTTCCTTATGCAGCAGTCAGAATTTTAATAAATTTTCCCTGTCACAAAAGGAAAGAAATGTCATGAACTGATTTGCTCCTTCTCTTTACTGTGAGGCAGATTTTACCTTTTCAAAGGAAAATACCTTTTAAAACATTTGCTCTTCCTTTCAGCTTGAATGATTTCATCCATACTCTGATTTTTTATTAACAAAAGCAAGATGACTTTCAGCCCTTTCAGCTGTTGATTTATCCCAGTCTTTATTCTTGGGAGCAAAAAATATGGGAAAATTCTCTGTTGTACAATTTTTAGCATACATTTTCAGAGTTTCATACCACGGGGTGTTGTGGGTTTTTTTTCCCAGTGATGTTTTAACATCTGAATTTGGTACAGTTTGCTGCTTTTGAAGCATTTGGTGACTTTTGCTTTGTGCTTGATCCAGTTTTGATGTGAATTGTCCCAACTTCTGTTTCGGGGGAGGAGCAAAGTTATTTTTTTTTCTCACCAGCCTACATGGCATTTAATCCATCTGGAGCACATAGCTGNTTTTTCTTTCCCCCTTTTTTTCCCCCCTTGTTTTTTTTTTTTATTTTCACAAATTCTTCCCTGTGTGACTTCAGTAGTTAAAGCTGGTTCATTCTCCTGCCCCAGGACTGCCGTGCTGGAAGCTGAAATCTGTTTATGTTTAAAGATGCTGCTTCTATTTTGGTAGGAAAATGCATCATGGAGAAGCCTTCCTTCCCACTAGGGTCATTAAGAGGGGCAGGGTGGTTAATTAACCCACAGGACACATGCAGGGGGGGTCTGGACAGGACACAGCCATTCCACTGGGAACACTGGATGCACACTGGAGCAGGAAGGGCTGTGCCCTTGAACCAAACTTCAGGAGTTGACAACGTGGTGAAGAATGAAGGAATTTCTCCCCTAAAAATCGATGCAGTTGCATAGAGGGTGTGTGCAGGGACTGAAGAAACTCCCTGCAGTCACCTTTCCATCACTGCCATTGCCTTCCTCCCATGGATCAAGATGAATGAAGTGGGGACACAGCGCTGGAGAGGGGTTGGGTGTCCCTTTGTGGAAGCCACCAGCTGATGATCCTGGTGATCCTGCTGCTCTTATCTCACATCACACCCCCCCCTCCATCCTTACCAGTATTCCTAGAGGGATTTACAGAGCCTCTGAGGCGATTGAAGTGCTCACAAGTATTTGAATATCCCAGTAAGTATTTATCTGCAATTAAGGTCTTGGAAAAACATTGTGAAACAGGAGCCGTCGTGCGAGTCCTGCTTCCCTTTGTGTCAAACTGGCAAATGCTGCCTTTGATCCTCTCTCATCCCCATGGATTGGAGCCATCTCCTTTTTTCTTTGCATGAAGGACCCACAGCAGCATCTGGGACTGTGCACAGGGCCCCAACAAGCAGCAGCCAGGCTCATCTCTCCAATTTTCAGCCTCACCAGCGCCTTTTGTGAGATGGTACCAGCTTTGGTACTTCAAAGAAAGGTGTCAGAAATGCAAAAATGAGCAATTAAGGATTAATCTGCTTGTGGGGATGGGTATCTGCCTCCCCCTCCTGATTGCAGTGTAAATTAGTGGTTGACTAGAGCCCTGTAGTGGAGCTATTTATACCTCGAAGGTTTGAATTATAGCTGGATAGATTATATCATCCCTTTGTTTAATCCTTTTTCCTTTCTTCTGTCGGGCTTTTGACCTCAGTGATTTTCAAAGCAGTCAGATTCGCTTCCTACAGTTTTCTGGTGATGGTGTTTGTATCCAGGAAAGGGGAGGAGAATTTAGATGGCTTTTTCTGTACTGTTTTATTTTCTCTTGCTCTCCCTAGCTCATTTCCTCATTCAACAGCCCAGTCCTTTTTTTTTTTTTTTTTCTTTTTAACCTTTTCAGGCATTTTCATTCCACAACTGTCATTGCCTTTTCATTGCCTTTCTAAGGCTTTTTTATTTTCTAGGGCTTCACAAGAGCAGAGGTAAGGGGCAGCCTGGGTGAATATTCCATTTTACAGGCTTGAGCTCTTCCCAAAAAGCTTCAGAGTGAAGATCTCCTGCCATGCACCTGCCTGCTGGGCAGACCTACAGCTCTCCTTCATTTCCCCCCCACCCAAGGACCGAGCAGTGGGAGGGAGGGTGTTGTTGCTCTTGGATTTATTGGCTGTGATTTTGCAAATAAATGCTTTATAATCACTTCCTTGCTGCTCCTTGCAGCCAAGAAAGGGAGATGTGCAGCCAGGGAAGGGCAGGCAGCCTCCCTGAGCTCTAGCTTTCCCTTTGGATATGCACTTCCTATTTCCAAAACTGCTTTCTTTTAGACCTCTAAAAAGTGATTGAGAATCTGTATTTATATTTACAGCTCTGTTAAAGTTGTGTTTTAAACAAAAACCCCCCAAAGTTGGCCCTGGGTCAGACCTGCAGTTCCTGCCTCTTTGCTCCGTTGCTGCAGTTTGGATTTCCCCTGCTTCCCATCCAGGAGAAGCTGTCAGAAAAATAAAGGGCACAGGAGATGTGAATATTTTTAAATATCAGAACATGCTGTACAAGGGTGGGAATTACACTTTGCTGCTGAAGCAAGCAGAGAGCTCCTCTGCAGTGTGAGCTTCCCTCACATCTTCCTCGTTGGGTTTTCCTACCTGGGGCAGCCCTCCCACCTAAAAAATTCCCATTTGGCCTTCAGATCCCTGTGTGGCAAGGATTTACACACATGGCTGAATGTTTTGGAACAAGAGGGAATGAAGATCACCAGCAAAACTCCTGACAGGAGTGGAAACCTTTTAAAAAGTGATGCTGAGCTGGGCACCTGTGGGATGGGAACAGCCCTTGATGATCTGTAATTCCCCAACCCTGTATTTCCCCATCCCTGGATGTGTTCAGGGCCAGGTGGGATGGGGCTTGGAGTAACCTGGGCCAGTGCAAGGTGTCCCTGTCCCAGAGGGAGGAGCTTGAAGGAGCAGCAGGCTCTTGGATCCAGTGATGATCAAGCCCAAAATAACCATTCTTTGTAATAAATCAGAATAGCTTTCACCACCAGACATGAAAATCCTTTAGGGAAGTAGGATGGTGGTTGGAGTAGAGTTTTCCCATCTAGTGCTTTTTCAAGGACATTTTCAGTTGAAGCCATTGCATTTGTGACACCCTTTATCAGAATGTGCTTATCCTCCAGCCTGGTGGGTGTTTGGGGCTTTGTTTGTCTCCTGCAGCCCTTCCCATTTTTGTGAACGAGCATTATTTCTTTGGAGCAGTGTTTGAGCCTTAGTCCTTTTTCCTCCAAGCTGCTGCCCCAAATTTGGGCACATCTCAGCCTTTCTCCCTGGTATTTCTGGGAAGTGGAAGCTGTTTCCTGGTGCAGAAAACCCAGTTGTTGGATAAACTCAGATCCTGCATCTGGAATGAACTTGGGGATATTCCTCAGGCAACACCAGTATCACAACCTTCATTTTCAGACACTTGGGGAGTGTTGGAAGCAATTAAGGCCGATCGGATGGGATGGGTTCCTTTCCTCTCTCCCCTCTCTTACTCTTTTCTCTGCCTTATTTCCCCCCTCCCTAAAAAAGAAGGGGAAAGGAAAGCAAAATAACTTGTATGGATAGAGGGGAGGTGTAATTATGAGCAGTGGGACCAATTTAAAAAAGAAGATTTCAGAGAGACTCAGACTTCCTTTGACATGTTGAGGGGTTTTGGTAGAGGATAAAAGGAAAATAAACTAATTTATTCCTAAATTGTAATTCCTTTTTGGTGTTAATCTGTTTCATTAGTGTAGTTCACAAATGCACACAGGCAGGGGAGACAGGGAGGGCAGCAAATTGAAATGAAGATGTTTTCAAAAGGAAAGTCTTGCTAGGAAAGGCTTCCTGCAGGGAGAAATCATATCCCAGGAGAAGAGCTTTGGATTTTTGTGAGTGAGACTGGAGAGAGCAATTTGGGAAATTTCTTGCAGGGAGCTGTGTTGGGTAGGACCAGATGAGCTGATCAATCCCTTCCCTGGCCAGTCCATGTGGTTTTCATTTCCTCCTGCTGAGAGGTGGGGAGGGGCACTGGGCTGGGAGTGTGCTGGATCCATCCCTGCTCACAGGGTTGCTGCTGTCCTGGGCTGGGATCCTGCACCTCTGAAATATATTCAATTTTAAAAGATTTTTTTTTATCCCCTGCTGTGGCTCTTTCTAGGCTTAGGAGGGTGTAACCATCTTTGCAGGGAGTGTTCTTCACCTTCCCTGGAGCTGCAGCTGAGGCATTTCCCAAAACTGCCTGATGTCCATGGGTGTCTGGAGCTGACAGTGGTTTCACTGGAGATCTGAACAGCTTTTTCCTGGCTGTCACACACAAAAAATCCTCTTTTATATTTGCTCCATGGGACAGGGCTCTGAGAATGGGGAAGAAATTGGAGCAGAATGTATCATCATTGTGTCACAGAATGAGCCTAAAAGCTCAGCTCATCCCACCCCTGCCATGGGCAGGGACACCTTCCACTGTCCCAGGATGCTCCAAACCCCATCCAGCCTGACCTTGGACATTTCCAGGGATCATGGGGCTTCCACAGCTTCTCTGGGCACCCTGTAGCTGACCATGAACTTTTTATTTCCTCTCTCTTTTCCCCTTGGATGGTCGTGCAGGCTGGTGATGAGAAAACCTCATAAAGCAGGTTGGGATTTGACCCAGTTAAATTATAATTTAAACATGAAATGATGTGGCTGCTGGCTTGCTGGTGTGTCGTGGCTCAATCATGGCTTGATGGTCATGAATGCTTTGCCACCAACCTTGTTTGTCTGCCAAGGTGAGTGCTGTGCCTGTTGATGGGAAGAAAAGCAAGGATCTGGGACTTGGTCTGGATTTCCAAGGAGGAATGGGGAGATCTGAGATTTATTTCTTGCCTAGAAGGATGGTTGTGATGGAGGAAACAGCTGTAGGATGTGGGAGGAGGGGAAAGGTGAGCAAGGGGACTGTGTGTAGCATTTAGGAAGGAGATGGATTGGGTTTGGTGTAGTGCTGAGTGTGAATTTGTGGGGCAGACAGCTGGAGCAGGGAAGATGAGGATTATGGATGAAGGAGCAGCTTGTGTGGTGCAGTTTGCTGGGCAAACTCCACGGTTGTGTTTGTTCTGGGGGTGCCTAGTTTTGAGGCCATGGGGACTGCAGTGCCCATCTTTATTTGGTTCTGTACTTCAGGGCTCATCTTTTCTTATTTCATGTGCAAGAGCTGAGGCTCAGCTCCGCTGTCCTCTCCTAAGGAAAAGCTTGTGGAGATCTCCCCTGGATCTGTGCTCAGAGCACCTTCAGACCTCACACAAGGGCAAGGTCAGGTTTCTGAAGGGGCTGGTTTATCCTCAGAAGAAGAGATGGCTTTTCAAAGGAAAAGTCCAACTCCTTGACAGTGACTTTATCCCCCTGACAACTCTTAATTCCTTCAGGATTCTCCCCGTGGTCAGGGACAGCAGAAGTTGGATGCTGCACAATCCCCTGCTGGTTCTGCATCCCTCCTCTCAGCAGTGATTTGTAAATATTATTTTCCCCCCAGTATTTTAAAGGGCATTTTCATCTCCCCTGGCAGAAGGAGGAGGATATTTCTGGCACTGCTGTTGTATCAGTTTTGCTCCTTGTTTAAAATTAATATTAAAAATAATAACAGCACCAAAGCAAACACAATTTTGGTGTTTTCCTCTTAATTTACCCGTTCACTTGATGTCCTGAAACTGCAGCTTTGCTACCACTTGAGACCCAAAATGCAAATTTAACTGAAGATCACATGGAAATCAATTCATCCATTTTCTGGGTGATGAGCAAAGGTGCTCCAAACCATACTGGAATTTAAACCTTGTCAGAAAATAGGGAAGAACTGTGGGCTGCTGTCATGTTGATGGTTTGGGCAAGGCAGTTTTGATTTTGGTGTGTTGCTTCTATTTAGTTAATTCTTAGCAGCAATAGTGGCAATTTTAGAAAAGTTATTTCAGTCGGCAGCGAAACTGCAACACAATAAAGATAGATTTGTTCCCCTGATAACAGTTTTGATCAAGGTTTCCTTTTATCCTGCAGTTTTTAAATAATTGCCCCGCTTGCTCTTGGCTTTTATTGTACTTGGGGATATTATAAACTCAGATTGTTTTGTAAACCTCTAATTTTAGACACATCTTGGTGCTTATTGTTCCCTTCATCCCCTATTTTTAATACCATGGCCCAACCTCTGCAGAGAGGCGGAAATCATCTGCATCCTGAGACTTTCATGTCTAGACTGGATGAAGGGCACAAAAACAAAACCAGAGCAATCCCCCCAACAAGACTTTTTTTTTTTTTTTTTTTTTTTTTTTTAATAGAGCCACTTCTCCAAACCCCACCGCTAATTCCCTTCGCCGTCACACCGGGCAAAAATAAGTGGATGGAAATGCTAAAAGCAGCTTGATGGAGTGAGTGTGTGAAATCAGGAGCAGCTTTCCAAACCAGTAGCTGTGTATAAAAGCCAGCACAGGCATCAGGGATACAATTGAGTTGCTAAGGCAGAGTTTTCCAATGGAGCCCCGCGTCGTCTCATTATTCCGCTCCAGCGTCAGCCAACAATGGGGGGAAGATAAAAGCCTGGCAGTTTGCTTAGAGGGGTCAACTTATCCCAGCTCTTTGTAGGGCAGTGTCATTTTAGGCTTTTATAGGGCGGATCACGCCGAAATCCTCGGCGCAGCACTTCCGTAAATGGGTCAGGAGGGGACTCGCCGTCGGGGGAGCGAGGCCAGCATCACACCTTGCTTAGAGGGAATTGTGGTTTCTCAATGAAAATAAGATGGTTTGGTCCTTATTCACCCAGTTCGTAAAGGGGAAAAAAAAAAGATAAAAAATGGGTCAGTCGGGCAATGGGTCGTGCTGACGGCGTTTGGGACGGAGAGCTCCTGGACCTGGCATTGATGCTTCCTGCAGCAGCAGCAAGGAGGGTTTTGGTTTTTTTTTCCTCTCAACAGGAGCTTTGGAAATTATATTTAACAGGTGTTTCACCTTTCTGAACTTTATTCTGCTATACTGGGCTTGGGCTGTTTATCAGCTCCAGCTCTTCTAGGTGACCTTGCATCTCATCTTAATCCCTGCAACATCCCAAAAGAAGGATCTCAGGGGTTTTATTGCTTCTGTATTTTGCAATGCTGTGACAAATTGCTGGTGTTGGGCATGGTTAAGGGTTTGGCCACAGTGGCAAAAGACTTGGGAAGAATAGGGTGAAGTTCTTTATCCTCCTCTCCTCGCTGACAAGCTATTAATGAATTACTCAGGGAGGAAATAGGAGGGCTCTGGAAGGCAATCAGGTGCCAAGGTAAATACAGCCCAGCCCTGCCTTTAACCCGCTTTGATGAGGAGTCCTCCTTGCAAAGAGCTGGGATCACACATCCCAAGGTGAACAGAAGGCTTTGAATGTCCATGAGCAGGTGATGCAGGTCCCTGAGAGGCTTCCTCTCTCCCTCAGTGTGGGAACAAGCAGCAGGCTGGGATCTGTGCTCCCAGAGCTGCTGAGAGCACTCAGGATCAGAGCACTGCAGAGGATCCATTAGAAAAAATAAATTAAAAATCCGCTTCTCTCTGCCTTAACATGGATTGTGCTCTCAAACCACACCAGAGATGGATGGATGTGTGGGGAGACTGAGTTGTATGGAAAACTTTAGTTGTTCTTCCACCCAAATCGCAGATGTCCTGGTGGGCATGGGGTAGCCAAATGTTGGAGATTTTTCTCATTTTGCTGGGGAAAAGGAAGGAATGTTAGTCCATTCTGTGGGAATGCCAGGGCTTGGTTCAGCAGGGAACCAAGACCTTGTTGTGTTTGCTTCACTTCCCAATAGAACTTCTTCCATCTAATGCAACCAAAGACTTCCAGGGGAGACCTGAAATCAAATTTTCCTCTCCTGGTAAAACTGGGGTTGTTTGAGGATGACCCAGAGCAGTGACACTGAGGAGAAGCAGAAGCAGGACTCCCCTTTCATGCAGTCACCCAGTATTTTCATCAACCCAAACACAGGTGTTTTTCTCTCTCCTGCAGCACAAAGGAACAACAACAACCCCTCGCTTTGCTCAGCCCCCCTCTCCTCGCTGTCACCTCTGCAGTTCCTGCCCTTTCCCATCACCCAGGAGCCTCCTCTGACCCTGGTTTTCTCTATAAAAAAGGTGGAAAGAGCCCAAGAGCTGGGCTGGGAGAGGGGTGGTGGGTGCACAGTGAGACACACAAAAACCTGATTTCATTGTTCTGTCATGCTGAAACAACACCTGGCTCCCTGACACACCAAAGCTTCTGCACAGCGAGGAAGGATGGAGACTGGGACAAGGATTTGGAGATGGCAAAGATTTGGGACATCTCACTGTCCTTGGCTGCCCAGCTCCCAGGCTGGCTCATGGCAGGTGAGCAGATCCTTGTAGGAATACTTTGCTCCAGGGACCTGCTCGGTGTGAACAAGAGGCGCCAGATTTCCCTCCTCCCACCCCATGAGTCCTCAGGTTACTGCAGGGATTGGGCAATTCCATGTCCCTGAGTGCTCCTGTGCTTTGTGACTCATGGCTTTTACCTGCCAGGCTGCCAAACCCCCAATTTTCGTGTTCCACATCCCAGCTCTTGGAGCATCTCAGGTCTTTTGAAATGGGAAAGAAGGACAAACCCCACATGAAAATGCTTCCTCCCACATGAGGATCTTGTGGGAAACAGGGAACAGCCTGGAGTGGTACAGGGCACCAGGGACAGGTTTACATGGAGATTGGGGAAAAATTCTTCCCTGTCAGGAAGGTGCAGGGAGAGAACAAAAATGCTGAGGCACGAGGTGATGCTGATGGTGCCCCTCTGATGGGGGATCAGACCAGAAGCACAGATCTTGTTCCCCACATCTGACCACAAATCAAAGCCAGCTGTCAGCACAGAAATGTTTAATCTTGTCTTCAAGTGAAGAGGGTGGAGATGGGTGTCAGCAGGGACCAAAGGCTGCTCCATCACTGGGGGCTGATGGAGAGCTGGGAGGGTGGAGAAGTGGAGCTCATGGAGATTTATGGAGCCCCTGAAGCCGGACTGGAGGAATCCTATCATCACTTCCAGTGAGGCTGGAGGGGAAGGTGCCAACTGCAGCCTGTGTTGCTGGTAGCTCCTCTCTGAACAGGAAAAGATTGACCACAGAAAATGTGCAATATTGTTTTTCTCTGCATTTTCCTGAAATCTGTTGAACTGCTTTGCCTGTGGAGGGAGGAGAGGTCATGTGGAGGATGGGGAGGAAGAAATAATGATGCCTCTGTTCAATGGAACTCCCCTAACAGACAGTTTGTGGTGTTGTTTTCCCCCTCCAAGCACATAGATCTGATCTGAAAATCCCAGGCTTAAAAGCACAGATGTTTAGTCTGACACACAGACGTGGCATCATTCCAGCAAGTGGAACAGCTGGAAAGTTCCTGGTGAGTTCTGAGGAGCTGATCTGGGATGAGAGGAGTTAAAGCTGCTCAGCAACAGCTGCATCCTTCAACCAAATCACCTGAAACTTTCCTTCCCTTCCCTCCAGGTCTTTTGCTTTCAGAGATGTGCTACAGCTTCTCCTCCCCCTCAAAGTGTGCTCTTTGAGAACCAGTGGTGGGGATAAAAACCAGCCCATGATATTGGCAGGTGGTTTTGGCGCTCGTATCTCTGTCCCCAAACAGGTCAGGGGGAAGATGGTGTTGGATTGATTCTGTCTCTACATTAATGTCACAGCCAGAGATGTGTTGGGGTGTGAGTTGGGATGGGTGACCATTCATTTCAAACTCGTGAATTTTAATTCCAGTCCACGCCAGCAAGGATTTAAAAGTCACCCCACTGCTGATGTTCCTTCCTTGACTCTTAATAACTGTCTCAGCATCTCAGCCACGAATCACTGGTTCCTGCAGGTGGTTTAAGAGTATCCCACACCTGAAATGCCCTCCTGGTGCCAGGAAGGACCTCCTGGAGACAGCAAGGATGGCTCTGCTGTTCCCTGTGCTCTCCCTTTCCAGTCTTTTCCAATGGTGCAAAATCTGCTTTAGAGGTTCAGCCTGTCCTCTTCTTTGGAGCTGGTGGGGGTCAGAATTCCACTCAGGAATCGTTTGTCTTCATTGCCATCCTTTGCGAAGTGGTGGTGGAGATACAGGGATTTCCTTCAGCAAAGTTAATCCCATTCTTGCACTGCTCATGGGATAATTCATTAACTGAGGGTGAAGATGCTTTCCAAACACTCAGGTCTGCCTTTCCTACAGCTTCCACAGTGGGAGGTGGGGAGCAGTCAGCATCCAAATGTATAATTGGACAAGCATTTGTACATTGGAGCATCAGGGATGTACAGAGGATAGAAAGAGATCCCATGGCATCTGGTGAACTTGGGTTTTAAAAGCAGGCAGATCACACCCAGAACCCATAGGATGCCTGCAAAGCTGTGGGGGAGAGGAGTAGAGGAAATATTCCACAGAGGAGTAGGGGCTGGTTGGTACGTATTTAAGTTAAATCACTTCTGGAAATCACATCTAGATCTCTGAAATTATATGGAGATGGTTCCTTTGAGAACTGTGCCCTAATATGAGGGTGTTATTAAGGTAGAAATAAAATCATAGACTCATTTAGGTTGGAAAAGACCTCTCAGATCATTGAGTCCAACCATTAACCCAGCACTGCTGTGTCCAGAAATTACCCTGAATGAACTGACTGCTCATAACATCCCTCTTGCTTTGTCTGTGTATTAGATGCTGTCCCTTTTCCATCTGTAGGATTTTGGTTTTAAGCCTTTTGCACCTCCCAAAATGACATCTTCTCCTTTTCTGCCTCCTCACTGGAACATCAACATTTGGTTGTGGAAGGGTTGCAGGAGGTCTTCCCCCACTGCTGGCATCACCCGTTTTGGAGGAACCAGTCCCTCAGATAATCATCCAGGAGAGTGTCTGCTTGGAGATAGATGCGTGTCACTGAAGGATGGGGCTGGATTTGGTTTGGGCTAAGGCTGACAAGGAGGGTTTGAGCCAGCAAGGCCTCAGGGTGCACGGTGTGGAGTCACAAGTGGTGGCACCAAGCTGAGAGGTGCAGGTGACTCACCTGGGGACAGGATGCCATGCTGGGGGACCTTGGCAGGCGGGGCAGGAGGGGCCCTGCGACCCTCATGAGGTTAAACAAGGACAAGTGTAAGGTCCTGTGTGCCTGGCTTGGGGCATTCCCAGGATCAGAACACACTGGGGGACGAATGGATTGAGAGCAGCCCTGCCCGCAAGGATTTGGGGGTGCTGGGGGATGAAAAAGGAGCCAGCTCACAGCCCAGAAATAGAATTGTACCCTGGGCTCTGTGCAAAGAGGGGTGGCCAGCAGGTCAAAGGAGGGGGTTCTGATCTCTACTCTGCTCCACCTCCAGAGCTGTGTCCAGCTCTGGGGTCCTCAGTACAGGAAAAATGTGGAGCTGCTGGAGCAAATCCAGAGGAGTCCAGGAGATGCTCCAGGGATGGAGCCAGGCTGGGAGAGCTCCA
>PYHW01010656.1:897217-909661 GCA_013186435.1 Turdus rufiventris | reverse complement strand
GCTCAGTGTGTGCCCGTGGCCCCTTGTCCTGTGCCAGGCTCTGTGCTCTCTGCACCCTCCCTGCAGGTGCTGCTGGACAGGGATGAGAGCCCTGGAGCCTTCTCTTCTCCAGGCTGAGCAGTGCCAGCTGTGCCAGCCTTTGCTCAGAGCAGAGATGCTCCAGTGCCCTCCCTGGGCTCTCCCCAGTCTGTCCATGTCCCTCTTGTCCTGGGGAGGCAGAACTGGACCCAGTGCTGAGCAGAGGGGCGGCATCCCCTCCCTGGAGCTGCTTGGGAAATCTTCTTCCAAGGGCTGGTGAACACCTTGGATCCTCTCCATCCCCCAGATATTGCTGCTGCCAGGTGGGATTGAGAGAGGATCCCCATGGGGTGGGTTAACGTCTCACTCAAGTTCATATCCGCAGGAAAGGCTGATCCTGCTTCAGACCAGCAGATTTTAACATTATCCTAACAGGGACAGGTATTTCTAGGTGCCCAGAAATCCAGGTGGGAATAGGGTTGGGTTCCCTCCTTGCACATATGGTGGTGATACTGTTTGAAAGATGAATGTGTGTTCACCTGCTGAACTGAAGGACGTGAAAATAGGCCAAGAACTGGAGCTCCTCTGCTCTGGAGACAGTGGGAGAGCTGGGGATGTTCACCTGGAGAAGAGAAGGTTCCAGGGAGAGCTTCAAAAACCTTCCAGTGCCAAAAGGGGCTCCAGGAGAGCTGGAGACAAGGGCTGGAGTGATGGGACAGGGTGAAATGGCTTCACACTGCCAGAAAGCAGAATTAGGTGGAGAAATTCATTAATGTGAGGTTGTTAAAGATCTGGCCAGGGTGCCCTGAGAAGCTGTGATCCCTGGAAGTGTCCAAGGTCAGGTTGGATGGGACTTGGAGCAATCTGGGCTAGTGGAAGGCGTCCCTGCCCATGGCAGCAGGTTGGAGCTGGATGGTTTTTAAGGTGCCTTCCAAACCATTCCATGAGCAAATCCTGATTTGTGGAAGGTTGAGCAGGTGGAGAAAGCCAAGCTCCATCCCCTTCCCACAGGCTCATCATCCTCCTCCTGCCCTGCTCCATACAGGTGTGTCACTCGTGTGGAAACTGCCTGTTTATTTAAAAGAAGGAAAAAAAAAACAACAAAAAAAAAGAAAACTAAATGGATTTTCAGAAAGGGTGAATGGCTGCTGTGATTCATCTTTTCTGGTGAAGAGTGGAACAGCAGAGGGTGGGGGATAATGTTCAGTGTGACACATCAAAGGCCTTGCTTCAGCTTGGGAGACACATGCAAGGAATTAGTCACTGCATTTTAGTGCAACAAAACCCTTTTTCCTCCCTAAATTCAATTCTTCTCTCCCTGTGATGGCCAGCTCGCCACAGCCCTCGTGTTCCATGTGTGTTTTTACATCCTTTGCATCTCATTGAGAGGTTTGGGTTATGATGAAGTTGCCCTGCTGTCAGACAAACTCCTGTGCTCTGGATCACAGCTCCAGTGAGAGGCTGGAAATCCTCAAACAGGATTTTAAAGGAGCAGGAAGGGGGAGAGGCAATGGCAGGTTTGTTTTCCAGGGTGGCTTGCTGCCACCAAAAAGAATTTTGAAAAACGATCTTGTTCCCCTTTCTTTATGCTCATGCTTGTTCTCGCCCTACTGTGAGCTGCTTCAAAGAGCCAACCTTGCTCCCAGCTCTACACAACAAATAAAAAGGAAGAACTGAACATTATTTTTATTTTTCACTGCAGCTGGAGCCAGCACCAGGCAGTCTCAGTTGAGCCACTGCCTTTCAGTATCCTCCTGATGGCAGCAGGGATTTCTGGGGTCCCGGCAAAGCTGGTTAGAATTCAGGTTGTGTCTCCTCAGTGCACACAGAAAAAGATTGCCTCATTTTCCAGGAATTAGGAATATGTCAGAGGTGGGGGTAAATGCTGCCTTTGATTGTGGCTGCCTGTATCCAGGCTGGGTCTGGGCACTTTCTGCAGCAATAAACTCTAATTCTTCGCATTCTGGAAGCGCTGTGGGGTGATCCTGCAGCCTGACCCCCTGGAGCACCAGCACAGGCATTTTGGAGCCACTTATTACTTTATAAAGAGATTATTTCCTTTTTTTTTTTTTTTTCCCTCTGGCATCAGTCATCTTGACAAGATCTGCTTCTTTTAAAACATTCATCCTGCAGCTTAAAATCCAGCCTTTCCTACAGGGAACATCCTAAGCAGTTTGTGGAAGAATTTAGTGCACACACACTATCTATATCTATATAATCTCTCTCTCTCTATATATATATATACACATATAAACCTTGATAATTGCCACTGGTGTACTCATAAATATTATATATATATGTATTTTTTGTATCTATATCTATATAATCTATATATCCATATTATGTATAGATAAATCTTGATAATTGCCACTGGTGTGCCCATAAATATTATATATATGTAGTTTTTGTATATATATCTATTTCTATATCTATATAATCTATAGATAGATAGATAGACCTCAGTAATTGCCACTGGTGTGCCCAGAAATGTTCTATATAATTGTTTAGATATATATGTATATCTGTATTTATATCTATCTATAGATCTATATAGATATATAGTTTTATATATATATATATAGGTATATATATATATAATGCTCAATATAGATAAACCTTGATAATTACCACTGGTGTGCCCATAAACATTATATATAAATGTGTATTTTTTTAATATCTATAGCAAGATATTATCTATATTTCTATAGAGATAAACCTCGATGGTATGCCCATAAATATTTTTTTATATATGGGGTTTTTTGTATATGTATGTATCTATCTATAGATACAGATCTGTAGATAGATACAGATATATGGATAGATATGGATATATAAATCTATAGAGCTGCATAGATATATTTATCTATATATAATCTATATGTCTATATCTAGATAGATAGCTATATAGATATAGATGAGATAGAGATAGAGAGAGATAGAGAGATAGAGATAGTGATAGATAGATACAAAAAAACCCATATATATATAAATAAATAAAATATTTCTGGGCACCCCAGTGGCAATTGCCGAGTTTTCCAAGCCTGATCTTTGCACCAAGAAGGTCTCAACCTCCGAGCATCCCGACCCTGTGGCTCAGCAGTGCCAGAGGCAGCTCCTTGCTCCAGCCCTGACGTCAGGCTGTTTTTCTGCAGAGCTCGCAGGATGTTGCAGCCGGCCAAGAGCTGTGTTTATGTTGATAACATTACAAGTATTTCCTCTCCATTTCCGAAACCAGCGGGGAGGGAGCCGAGGGGGAAGGGAGGCTCGGGTTTCTCCAGCTTTTTTTTGGGGTAGGGCTCTGGAGGCTTTTCATGTTCAGGAGCAGGGAAGGACGAACTGCTGGTGTTTATTGATGCTGCTTTTGGGAATAGGGAGTGTTTAAGAGCAGGGGATGGGAATTGGGAGCTGGGCTGGCACAGGGCTCCTCGCCTGTTCCCTGCTCCAGATCCGGTTGGAAGGTGATAAAGCAGCTCTGGCAGCTGATTGCCGGTCACAGGAGCATCTCCAGGGATTTGGATTTTTGGGTAATGATGTGCACAGCAAGCTGGGATGCTCCCATCATCCCATTGCTTCTGGCAGTCACAGTAATAAAGCCGTAAAAACTCAGGTTCTGCACGGACCGTTTCTTCTCGAAAGCGGGGCAAGGCTTGGGGAAATCCAGCATTATCTCCCCTTGCCAAGCCCTTCCTCCTCCTGCAATCCACTCACGGATCAATGAACTGATTAAATGCAGAATCAAGAGGGGTTTAGAGCTCCCTGCCTGCTGATGTAATCCCAGAGCACCGGAGCTGTGCTGCCGGCTCAGCAAAGGAGGGACCCTCATCAGTGGCTGGGCTTGATGAGCTTAAGGGTCTTTTCCATCCTAAACGATTCTGTGATCATCCCACCATCCCAAAAGGGCTTTGCAACCAGTCCAGGAATCTCCTGTAGCTCTCATCCGTGTAGCAATGGAAATAAGCCCAAACTCTTTTATCCTTTGTGGGTTATTTCCCGATAATGGAGAGCAGAGAAGGGATTCATGGCTTTCCCTGTTTTCCTCCCACCCTCCGTGTTCTGCTTTAATGCCAGGGGAAAAATGGGGTCAGGATGTGGGGAGGCTCTGGCACAGCTTGCCCAGAACAGGAGCAGAAATGGGATGAGTGGGATCCTAGATGAATGAGGATCCTAAATGAATGGGATCCCAAATGAACGAGAACCCGATGTGAAAAGGGACCCTGAATTAACTGGGTACTAAATGAATGGGAATGCCAAATTGTTGGGATTCCAAGTGAGTGGGATCACAAATGAACAGAACCAGAAATGAATGGGAATCCCAAATGATTGTGGATCCCAAGTGAACAGGATCCCAAATAAACAGAAAACAAAATGAATGGGGATCCCAAATGAACAGGATCCCAAATGAAGGAGAACTCCTGTTTTGAGAAATGAACTGGGGGAAGATAAAGGATCCATATCCACCTCTCTGAGGGGTGTTTCTGTGCAAATATTCATCAAAACACAGCAAGTGGGCACTTCTTTCCTAGCAGTGCTTCCAGCAGAGCCAAGTCTTTCCCTTTCCCTTGCCATTGTGTCCTTGCTGTGGCAGTGACGGGCTCCCAGTGGTTGTGATGACAAAACTTTGGTGCTTTCATCAGCTCCTGTGAGGTTTTCAGAGCATCTCTGTGCCATCTTTTCCATTCTCTAGAGATTCAGTGTGTGTTTCACTTCCTCCTGCTTTTGCACATGGGTCCCATCGGGATGAGCACCTTATTTCTGTGGGATTGCTCAGTGGGATGCTTGGAGAATCTGAGTTACAAAGATCATGGAATTATGGAATGGTTTGGGTAGGAAGGGACCTTAAAAACCAAAATCCAACCCCTACTATGGGCAGGTTCACCTTCCACTAGCCCAGGGTGCTCCAAGCCCCATCCAGCCTGGCCTTGGACACTTCCAGGGACCCAGGAGCAGCCACAGCTTCTCTGGGCACCCTGTGCCAGGGCTCACCACCCTCACAGGGACAAATGTATTCCTTATAAATATTGGATTTTCTCCCCAAAGCCAAGCCTGTGTAGACCAGGCTCATCTCAGACTCTGGCAGGCTGCTGGCCAGGATCAGTGGGGTGTGTTAATCACCATGAGTGGAAGGTGTCATCAAACCATCACAGTACTGGTTGTGGGGTTTTCCTGACATCCCACCCTGGAGCACAGCCTGGGGAAGGCATTGCAGGACCAGTGACAGGAGGACTGAATCAGTTCAAATCCATGCAGACAGATATTTTAACTGGTGATGAAACCCTCTGGAATGCTGAGTGCTCGCACCAGTGGGACCCTTGGAGAAAACCCTGCCCTGCTTGCAGGGCTGGCTGTGTTTGGAGCCTATGGAAAGCTCTTATCTCTGGAGCTTGGTTTCCTTCTGGTTCAGGGTTTGTCTGACCTTTTGGTCACTGAGTAAGCTCGATTTTTGCCAGGTTTTCTTTTGGAAGGGGAGGAAAAACATGTAAGTAGGTGGTGCTGGTGGGAGGATACTCGGGTGGGGCGGGAGGATCTTGTGCTGCTGATACCATTTCCAGCCCGTGCATGACTTCACCGTTGTCCTCCTGCCCAGAGTTTGGGATGGGTCTGATGAAGCAGATTTAAATAAATAGAAGAAGCACAAACAACACA
Organism: Turdus rufiventris; assembly: GCA_013186435.1. Classification (NCBI taxonomy): domain Eukaryota; kingdom Metazoa; phylum Chordata; class Aves; order Passeriformes; family Turdidae; genus Turdus; species Turdus rufiventris. The sequence goes on along the minus strand of PYHW01010656.1, from coordinate 904,000 downwards.
AGATCTATTAGAGGGGGAGGGAATAAAACCCATTCTTGGCAGTGCCTCAGGTTGACTTGGCAGCGAGATCTCACAGCTCTCTCCTGGGAGATCCTGGAGATGCAACTGGACACAGCACAAAAGCCTGGAGGATGGGAGTCGTGTGGCAGCTGCTGGCCCATGGCACGGAGCAGGGCTGTGTCCAAGCCCTCTCTGGGCTCAGAGCACAGCAGAGGTGTTGGTCCATCCTTGGAAGGCCCCGTGGCCACGTGCTGGTCTGGACTTGGCAGCTCTGGGCTCCGTCTGGGCCAGCACGATGACGTCTCACATCTCTGGGCCTCTGGATCTGTAGGTGTTTGGGAGGAGATAATGATACCCATTTCTCAAGAGCTTTCTGAGGTCTCCAGAGAAAAGAAATCACCGTAAAAATCTTGTATTAGAAATGGCTGGGGGAAATGGTTTTAGTGATGTCATCGTCCTGTAATTCTGCTGGACATTTCCTGGGAAGCACGTACAGTATGGGCGTGCAGCCTGAGCTTGCTGATCTTCTTGGATTGTTTGTGAGTGTTTGTTCTGACCACAAACACAGGGAATCCAGCAGGGTTTGAATGGAGCTGAGTGTTCTGCCCCTGCCCAGTAACATTTCAGGTGTCACTGAGCCAGGGGGATCTGACCTCTCCTTCATTCCTGCCTCCACTTTTGGGACGTTTGGGATCAAGGCTCTTTGCTGTGGTCTTCACTTTTATTGCCTTTGAGTTTGCTCAGAGTACAGTCATTTTGCAAATCACTAAATGAACAATTTTTAAATCTCCTTTAAGAGCAGATAGTTGGTTTTAGTGCTCAGCTTATTTTTTTCATGCTCTCCCACAGTTCACCCATTCCCTGCTTCATCCATGGACACTTTTGCTGCTCCACCAGACTGGGATTTCTCCATGTTCTTTCCCCTTGGGGTTGTATGAACTCACCCATAAATCCTTCCCATCCAGATGCCTGCAGGGACTCCAGCCACACTTCCACTCCTCCCTCTGAGCTTTACAAGATGCACAGCAACGTCCCCACCTCAGATTATTTTGGGATGATATTGCATGAGACTTCATGTAAGTGTTCTGTGCTTTCCTCCCCAGGTCAACATGGATTTGTGGTTCTTTCTCCTTTTGCTCGGAAGTGGCCTGATAAGTGTAGGTGCTAACAACAATACAGCAGGTAAACTGTGCTCCTCATCTCTGTTTTATCCCATCTTTAGGCTCAAAGGAGAGTGAATGTGCTCAGTGTCTCATTCCTTCTGCCCTCCACATAACTGTAACATAAAATGTTGGAAAGAGGGTGATGAGATTCAGGTGTTCATAAGTGGGACCCTCAGGTTTTACCCTGATATTGATCCTCACCTCCAGGGGCTCTGATGTTTGTACCTCCCCATAAATAGCTCCTAGCACCTGTTCAGGTTTATTTTTATGACATTTGTATCACCTGCTGTGCAGAACATTCCTTGTCCTGCACTCAGGATTTGTTGGGTGTTTTATCCTTGCAGTTACAAGTCACATGAATCTTCAGCATGTAAACCCCTCAGCATCACAGAAAAGAATCTCACAGAGGTTTCCCTGTGCTTTTCCCTTCTCAGAGCCATCCACAACAGTGCCCACCTCCCCTGGGAGCTCCACCAAAGCTCCTACAGCAGGTCCTCAGGATGGGACCACACCCAACACAAACAGACTCAATGTCAGCACTCCAGGGACTGTTCCTACCACAGCATCAAAACCTCCTCCAACCACAGCCACCAGGATCTCCCCTGGCAGCACCACTGGCAGCCTCAACATCTCCTCCACCCTGGGGACAACTGTGCCTGTGCCTCCAGCCCCATCCCTGCTGCCCAGCGTGACGCCCTCACCTCCACGCTCCACTGTCCCCAGCACGGAGGCAGAGACCACAGAGAGGAATTTCAGCATGGTGGTGACAACACAGGAGACCTCTTCTGCTTCCCACAATGGTAGGAGCCTCCTCCACCTCCTCTTCACCCTGTCTCTTGGTTTGTTTCTTTACTCTTCTTTTGTTCTGCTGAGCAAAATGGAGAAAAAAAAAGCCCCATTGGGGCCAATTCTTTGTGGTGATACAAAATCAGAGAACTCCCTGAAAGGCCCAGGTCAGAAGAGATTGATCTGACCAAAGGGTTGGGCCAAGATCATCTAGTGAAAGGTACCCACAGGTGCATTAGATGATCTTCCCTTCCAACCCAAAGTATTCTGTGATTCTCTCCTTACATTATCAATTTTCCCCATTCCTTGGCCAACTTCAGTCTTTGAAAGGTCCAGATGGGAGAGAGTTGTCTCTGCTGCCATCCTGATCTCATTCCCCTCATCAGGAAAGCGACCCCATAAAACACACTTTGGCTGCTCAGTCCGGGTTAAGAGTGAAAAATCAGGCAAAAAGAGGCTGAGGTGACCAGAAATCTTTGCTGAGCTGTGGCTCTTCAGCCATGGTTCACTCACTGTGTTGTTTGAGTTTGGGTACTGCGTGTCTCCAGCTTGCAACAGGAAGATGGCAGTGCCTGCTAGACCTTGGGATTTAGTGGAAAAAACAGGATGGGTAACTTGGTTGTGGAATAAAAAACCCTGAAACAAGATAATGGTGGAGTTAATGCAGGGAGGTGTCAGTGTCTATTCCTGAAGAACCACTTTGCCAGGGGATGCTGTGACTGTGGATGTTGGTGGCTCTGCACCTCAGTGAGATTTGTGTGCCCTCGTCCTCTCGGGGTCTTGGGAAGCCACAGCCCGTGAGCTGCAGTGAAATTGTCTTTGCTGCCAGCATAGGAAGGGATGTGGCTGAAGGAAGTTCACAACCCAGCTTTTGTAGCGTTCTGCCACTCCTGAGCTCACCCAGCTTCCTTCCCAGCACAAATCCTTTTTTGCAGAGTGAAGGAGTCTCAGCCTTAGACACACACACAGGAAAAGTTTGGTGTAAATGTAGCCTACATACAGGAGAGATGCAGGCAAAAGCCTGAAGTGCTGCTAATACCTGGATTTTGTAATATGATGTTTGCTCATGGAGGGGCTGAATTTATCATTTTTGTGTCCCCACTGCCTTTCTGTGATTTGGGTTCCCAGTTTTGGTGTTGGCCATGACACATTGGCCACTGCACCATCAAGGCCAGAAGTGGCTTCTCACTTGATGTCAGCCCAGAGAATAAATTATCAAACCTAATTCTTTCTTTATCTCAAGTAATTTGTCAAGGAGCAAAACCAATTTTAGGGCTGCCCTTGCCATTGAATTTCACAGGAAATGTTGGTGCTAGACATGAAGAATTAAGTGGGGACTGGGGCAGAAGGTCCCACGTCGTGTGGGCAGTTCCTCCTTGTCCAGAGCCACCAGGATTGTCCTCAGCCCTGTGGTGCAGCTCTTCACACACAGCTCATGGCCAGGGGGTGCCCCAGGAGAGCCAGGCTCTGCTTTCCCTGGCTCAGCTCTGTTCTGGTGTCCTCTGGAGGAGACATCCCGCCCAGCAGGTCGAGACTTTGCTTGGATGCTCCTCACCCCCATCCCTGAGCCCAGCTGCTCTTAATTGAACTCTTGGCTCAGGCACTCTCTTAAAATTATGCACCAGTGTTATGTCTTGATATTTAAGTGCTAATGAATTGCACCAGTGACTTGCTGGTTATGGCTTTAAACAGTAAGTTGTGTTTATTGATGTTAAAGCTTGGCTTCAGCTCCTTGTTCTGCTGGTAAAAACTCTGGATTTGTTCCTTTCTCCTTACTCAGAAATTCATTTTAACATCCTGGTTTTATAGCTAGTGTTTTAAAGGAAAGATTTACAGGCAGATGATGAGAGTTACTAAATTTGTTCCTGTCTCGGTCTTTGATCCTTCCTGACTTACTAAAATGTCTTGTTCCTTTGTTGCTAAGAGACTTTTGTTTTCTTTTTCTGCAGGTAACTCTGGCGGAAGAGGTAAGAATGTTATATTTCATTACTCTTTACTCAGTAAAAACATTTCCAGAAGCATTCTGCTATTAGAGAAGCATTCTGCTATTTAGGACTTCCAAATGTGCTTTTATGAAGCCTCTCAAGCTCTTTAGAAGAGCTGGTGACACGCTGATATCTTAATTTCTGTTGAGCTTTTCTTTTCAGAACAAAACAATCCCGTTCCAATTTGTACATGTCCTATTAGATACGAATTGTTCCTGCTCTGAGAATGTCAGCATGTCCCTAGAGCTGCATGACCAAGGTCTTAGAAGCCATTCAGAAAATTTCCTTTTTTTTTTTTTTTTTTTTTTGCTGCTGAATTGTCTTTATTGACTGTGACTTAGGTAATTTGATCCAAACCCATCCTGCAGATGATGGGAATAATTATTGTTCTCCTTCATTCTGTTGGCAAGCAGTAACACAAATCCATTTCTTGTAAGGGAGCAGCACTTTAGGGACGTTTTTCCATCTCTCAGCTCTGAGAACTGGCATCTCAACCAGAATATTTGCAATTACTCATGGCTTTAGCACTGCAGGAGCGGGCAGAGCTGGGCTGGCTCCCACCTGCAGGAATCAGCTGCCTCTGTGTGTTTTTATCCTGTTTCTGATGGGTGTTGCAGCTTTGCAAACTCTGCTCCTGGCTCAGCCAGCCCACTGATGGTCCAGGGAGCAGACAGGGAGCACTGACTGGCAGCACACATTTAGCAGAGGGAATAAAAGGATGCAGGTCAGAGGGAACTCGTTTGAAATTGTGGCTAAGCCTCTGCAGAAATGCTCAGTGTAATTCCCTCAGATCTAGCCTGGCTTGGGGCTGATTTTGTACTCTGTTCATCCCTGCTTCTGAAAGCAAAGGGGAAAAAAAAGGAATCCGTGTGACTTCCTAACGAGATTTATATTAATATTGCTAATATTACTGTAAATATAGTTAGGAAATCAGATGAAATAAGGGACTTTTTACAGGAGTGGTGGGACAAGGAGAAATGGCTTCAAACTGGGAACAGGTTCAGATTAGATATTGGGAATAAAGAGGGTGGTGAGACCCTGGCACAGGATGCCAGAAATTTGGGGCAGCCCCTGGATCCCTGGAAGTGCCCAAAGGCAGCTTGGATGGGGCTTGGAGCAAGCTGGGATGGTGGGAGGTGTCCCTACCTGTGGCAGGGGGTGGAATGGGATGATCTTTAAGGTCCCTTCCAACCCAAACCATTCTGTGCCTGGTTTTGAGGGCAGATGTTGCCAGCTGTGACAGGGATGGGCTGAACAGCCTGCAGAGCACCTCTGCCTGCAGCTGGGACGTGATCCCAAGCACCAGAGGAGGGTTTGGGGGCTCCTCAGAGGGGCCAGGACAAGATTTAAGCCTCCTGATGCCTTCCAAGAACTGGGCTGTGGCAGCAGAAGGTTGAGTCCTTGTCCCTTTTCCAAGTGCATTGCTGTATGCTCTCTCACTGCTTTATTAGTGGCTTTTTAAATTTTTCTTCTGCTTTTGCTTAGAGTCAGGATTAAAATACAGAGGAGACGGATTTTTCATTTGGACTTGACTGTTTATTAAATTTTATTTAAAGTACAGAGAGTTCTTCAGCACTTCTAGCTATTAAGCCAAAAGTGAGAAAATGGAGATAAATTTAGCTAGTGACAAGGTCTTTTAAAGTTAAACAGTCCAATTAAAAGTTAATACTTAGATTAATACATACTTATACTTTTGACTTAATAACCAAACTCCCATGACTTGCAGTGCAGCTCCAACTATCCAACCAAGAACTACTACTTGAAATCATAAAGAAGAAGGAAAAAAACAGAAAGAGACAACGCCTAAGAACCTGCATCTTGTCCCCTATTTATTATATTCTAAAAACTCCAAATTCTAAACTCTTTACCAGGTGACATCACACACCTCTATTTAACTACACACCAGTGATTCTAACTCTTATCACTCAAATTTGGAAACCTTCTCCAAGGCCTCAGGTCAAAAGCGGTGTTCTCCTGGGGGTCAGTGTCAGAAAGCACAGAAAGCTCAAAACTTCCAGCAGATTGCCAGCATGAAGCCCTGAGGCTGAGGCTGGAGCAGGACAGGAGCTGTGGGGGGTTGGCACGGCTCAGCAGGGCTGGCAGGGCAGGGAGGGAGCAGCTGGGGACCCTCCAGCTTGTTTCCTGCCTGGGCATTGCTGGGTGGGCTCTTAGCAGTGGGAAAGCTCTGCCAGATGTGTGGAAAGAACAGCTGCAAAAAAAAAAAACCCAAAACCTCCAAATTCCCTGCACCCTGCTGCCAGAGCCAACCCATCCTCAAATCACATCCCACTGCCAGAGCCACCCCTGCCCATAAATCCCACCTCACTCACAAATCACAGCCCTTGCTGCCCCACAGCTCCAGCCCAGCTCAGCACTGGTTAGGCTGAGCTTAACTCCATCCAAGGCAGGAAGAAATGGTCCAAGGCTGACTTAACAGCACAGGTTTTGGCAGGGCAGCTCTCCTTCCTCTCCTGCAGCCAGCATGGAGGTGTGGCTGTGCTCACAAGTCTGGTTGGGCCAAGACCAACCTGTTCTTGCTTTTGGGAAGTGTCAAGATGGGGAATGCCAAGGCTCATCACCTGCTGAGTGAGAATTCCCAATAAATTCCCTTTGGGCTGTAGGAGGTGCAAAAGCAGGATAATTTAATTTTTCTGTTTGCCACACTGGGTTGTTGCCTTGAAATCATATGTTTGAATAGAAATAATATTCCCAGACCTCACACCACACAGAAATATAATCAGAGTGCACTTGGGTAGCTCAGAGATGGACAGAATAAACCCCAGCTAAGGAAATCTGCTGGCTGAAATTGCTGAGACACATGGAGCAGGAATCTGCAGGGAGTGGATACA
>PYHW01010656.1:844455-856731 GCA_013186435.1 Turdus rufiventris | reverse complement strand
CACCAGATCTGCAAAGGGAAAATCAGAAACCAGGTCTGCAAAGGGAAACACAGAAACCAGATCTGCAAAGACAAGAAAAAGATGGAGAAGAAGATGCTGGGAAAAAGAATCTGTGATTCAAACACTGCCCTGGCTCTGGATCTTGGAGGATTTTAGGAGCCCTGCCACTTGTTTTGTTGAGATGTCTTTTCCCCACTGAGGGGCTGGGATTTGGGGTGGATTGCCTCGTCTGCCTTGGGTCCTAGAGGTGGGAAGCCCCATGGATTACCACCATTCACGTGGTGTCCCAGTGCCAACTTATACAGGATCAGAATCATTTAGGTTGGAAAACTCTTCCAAGATCATTGAGTCCAACCCTTAACCCAGCACTGCCAAGCCCACCACTAAATCATGTCCCCAAGTGCCACACTCACATGGCTTTTCAATACCTTCAGGGATGGAGAACCCTTTCCATGAAGGAATTTTCCTAATATCCACCCCAGACCTCTTCTGGCACACCCCGAGGCCATTTCCTCCTGCTCCCTGGAACAGAGCCTGACCCCCACCTGGCTGCACCCTCCTTTCCTGGAGTTGTAGAAGTCTGCAGGACTGAAAAAGGGCAGAACTCCAAATAACCCAGGAAGTTGCTTTTCCCTGAAATCCCAGCACTCCCTCAGCTGGCTCCTGAGAATCCCAGCCCAGTGCTCCCAGCCTTGCTCCGTGCAGCTCACAGAGAACATTTAAACCATTAATAAAATCTGTAGGAGTTGTTTTTCCCCCTCTGTCCCAGTTCTGAGCCACAGGGCGAGGGCTGGACCCTCCCTGCAGGGCTGCCCTGTGCAGCACCGACGGCGCTAATTAAGATGAAACATTAAGAGAATGTTGTCTGCATTGCTAATTCTGTTAAATCCATCTCCCAGAGGAAGAGCTCACAACTGGTGCTGCACATTTGCTTCACCAATCAAGGCTGATGATCCAGTGAGGCACGAGCTCTGAGCACTCTGCTTTTATTTATGTATGGACACGGTTGCCCCGGGAGTGTCAGGATCCACAGGCTGGGGCACATCCTGGTGGGAGCTGTCACACACCTCCACAGCCAAAACAACCACAGATTCCTCCTAAAACTGGCAATGAGCTCTAGGCTGAGGGATCAGAGCAGAAATGTGCAGTCTGACTTCTCCCTACTCTTCCTGGTACCACCTGCCATAAATTATTTACAACCAAAGAATTTGTTTAAGATCAAGCAGCCACTTGAGCTTCGTCCTCAAAATGATTTTGGGCAGACTGGGAGAAGGGTGAAGGCACTGACAGGTCCCAGCAGCTCTGGGTCACCTTTTGACATGTCACAGACTGGGTTAGAGCAGACCAGGACCCTGGGCTTACTGCCTGGAGAGCCACCCATGAAATACCCACACAGCTGGATTTGCAGCCTCTGTCCCCAGGTGCCACATCCACAGAGCTTTCAAATCCCTCCAGGGATGGGAACTCCATCACTGCTCTGGGCAGTGGAAAGCCCAGAGGGCTGGAAAGCCCTTTCTGTGAAAGAATTGTTCCCAATATCCAACCTAACTCTCCCCTGGTGCAACCCTTGTTCCCTCCTGTCCCTGGGAGCCCCTCCTGGCTCCACCCTTCTTTCAAGGAGCTGTTCAGAACATCAAGGTCCCACCTGAGCCTCCTTTTCTCCAGATTTGCAGGACATTTTGCATTCCCAGCAGTGCTGCTACCACATCATTAAGAAAAGAATGGGTGAAGGGAAACCAGCAGCCACAAGTCTCATTTCTTGTCTAGTTTAGCCTCTACCAGGTTTCCTGCTTTAACCACCTGCAATTTCTGTGCAAGTCTCTCCCAGGTTGAGCTGTCCCTCATCCCTGCAATTCCCTTGCTGTGGTTTGTTCTGTGTCCCATTCCTGCTTTCCTTCCCACCTCCCTCCTCACAATGAGCCAGGACTCCCCTGTGCCATCCCCACTGCATCACCAAACATTTCTTTGCCTGTTTTTGCAGGACACAATAAACCCACCCGGGTAAAGAAACTTCAGACCAGGATGGTGTGGAAAAAATTGTCTCCACATGAAAGGAAGAGAAAGGAAATCCAAACTAAAAAGGGAACAGGGTAACCTGAGCAAACGAGTCTGTGAAACACTGAACAGGGAACACGGGAGGTGAATGAAACCACCCAGCTCCACCACACCCAACAGCCGAACACAGCCTGGAGGTTTTCTAGTTGCGAGATGGGACCTTGCACTGGATTTGTCCTGATTTGAAACCCCAACACTCAGGGAACAGAGGTGACCTGGGGAGCCACGATACCTGTGGAACAGTCCATCTGGATCAAGTGGGAGTCACTGTCAGTTTTCATTTTTTTAGCACTGTTCTCTGAGGTAGCCGTGACAAGTAAGTTTGTAGCAGAAAAATAGGGCGGCTGCAGGGAGCCCTGATCCATGCAGTCCATTTTCCTCTTCAGAGAAGACATGGTGATGGAGGAGGGCACCAGGCTCTCCGAGGCGTGAGCCCTGCCCAGCAGGTTGGTGCCAGGGATGCTGTGCTGCAGCAGGAAGTGATCTATTCTGGCCTTGAGGGTGGGGTGAGGTAGGGGCTGCGAGTGCTGGCTGAAGGCCACGCCCGTGAAGGGGTCGCTGGGAACCCGGCCCCAGGACGCCTCGCTCCGGTTGCATTTCTCCAGGGTGCTCTGGTCAATCACCTTCCCAGAGGGCAGCAGCATGGGTAAAGTCATGATCTCCAGAGTGATGGGGTCCAGGAATTCTTCAGGGATGTCTTGGACGACATCCACCAGCTTGTGCAGGGTCTGCTGCTCGCTGGCACCGAAGGGGACGCAGTCGCTCTCCATGGGCGTCCAGAGCTCCGGCTTGAGGCTGCCGACGTCCTGGGCCAGGAACTGCGAGGCCACCTGGAAGACGCCCTCGATCACCTCCTGTGGGCAGGACTTGGCAGGTTGTCCCCACACCTCCAGCCTCTTGATGCTGGGCAGGCCCCCCCCGGCCACGTGGGTGATGCAGATTTTTAGGTGGGACACGTTGCTGAGCGAGGCCGGCCCTTTGTTCCAGAGGTCTTGGGACACCGAGCCGGGGTAGGAGAAGACATTTTCCATCTGATGGAAGGGAGGCCTCGGCTTGAAGCCTCTGTGGCCAAAAGTCACTTTGCTCTGATTTTTTAAGACAGCTTTGCCCACCAGGGTGAAGGTGTCCTTGTCCGACACAGGCTGCCCGGCCAGACCTGAGCTCTGCCCCTCAGGGCTCTGCCAAGAGGTTTTGTTGCATGAGGTAGAGGTGTAAACTTCCAGCCCAGAGAAGGTCTGGTAGCCCCCAGAGGAGATGTCGATGTTGATCCTGCAGATCTCCACATTGAAGGGGAAGGAGATGGTGACGTGCACGGGCGGTTTGATGAAGTACTCGCTGCGGAAGCCGCGGTTCCTCCTGGCGAGGTCCTCGGAGATCAGGTTCTCCACCTCGTAGCCATCGGCAGAGATCTGTGTGCCAGCACAAAAACGGGCTCAGTTGGGAGCAGGGCAACACAATTTCACAAGCACTTCCAGAGATTGTCAGGATAACCCTGCCCAGGAGCCAAGGCTGAGGTTGATGTGCAGCTCAGATCCCTGCTGGAAGGCAGAGCAGAACCCACTCCCACCCTCCTCCAGCCACCTGCTCCCAGCCCCTCCTCCTGCACCCTCTGCCACCCTGTGCAGACCTGACTCCACTGCTGGATGAGTGGAGAATTGGGGATAATTCGTGGTTTTGGCTGGGTCGGTGGATTAAGTCAAAGAGGAGAGGGTGGGAGTCTCCTCTTTCAGTCTCCCTTCTCAGGTGGGAGTCTCCTGATTTCCTTTGAGCCTACTTATCCATGTGGAAATGCACTTGGAATCACAGTTACAGGATCCCAGAGGAAGTCTGGATGTCAATCAGCCTCTGGGAGTCACCCCAAGCACCCCTGGGGGAATCCATCAAACCAGCCTGGTTTGGACTATTCAATCCCACCCTCTGCTCTCCTCCTGGACAGCTTCAGCCCATTCCCTTCCTGGATGCTGAGAAATCTGCAGCACTTGCTGAAAGGACAAATAAAAAATGAGGAAAATCTATTTATTCCAACTGGTTAATATGGTCTTGATGACAACCATCACACCAAACCTCTGTGGCTGGGTGTCTCCACAAAAAAATTCCAGCACTGCTGCTTTTGCAGCACAGTATTTACAAAGCCAAGCCTGTCCTGCATTTGGGGGTGAGCTGGTGTGGAAACTTACAATTAAAAATAGATTTGAATGAAAACTTGAGTTTCTTAAAGAGATTGTGATGTGCTGAGTGAAACCAGAAGTACTTGGAAAGAAACTTCAGCAAATATTATCAAGAGCTGTGTGTTCCAACCGGCAGAGGGAAAGCTGGAATATTGCAGGGGAAAAAAGGATCTCAAACCAAAAAACTTGTACCTGGAAACACATAATGCTGTCTGGTTATGAGGTCCTGCAAAATCAGGGCTTTTCCCTCCAATATTTAGTGTCTGCCACATCAGAACAGTGATGCTGATTATCCCAGAGGAGCAGGGAACAAACCCCCACCCCAGGACAATTCCACCTAATCACTCCATCCCTCCCACTCCCCAAAATCCCCCACATCACAATTTTTTACCTTGTTGCAGTGAATTCTTGGCTTGAACTGTGGGAGACAGACGTTTATTACCATCTTGGCAGCTGGAGAGAGGTCACTTGCTGAGCATCAGAGTCAGCTTGGAAAAAAAAAATTAATAAAGAAAGTGAATAACCATGAGCAGTGAAAGGATCTCATGTTTGGGAATTCCTAAAATGCAGCTCAGATCTGAATCCAGGAGGTGAAAGTAATATAAACCCAAATGAATGTGGTGGAGAGATGAGACTGAGAGAAACAAAATCACATTAATATTAATTAGTGAACCTGTGGAAAAAAAGCAAAAAAGAAATTGTCTATTTTAACTCAAGCCACCTATGAACAGACCAGCAATTAGATGTGAAGGTTTAGCAAGGATGCAGGAGTTTTGCAGGTGTAGAATAGCACCAGCACAGCACATGAGGCTGTCACAGTGAGTCAAGATTAACCACAAATATTAAAAATTAGTGTTAAATAACTCCAAGGGAGCAGAGGGCACGGAATAGCTCTGAGGGAGATGTCTGGGATCTCAACAGCAAATGCTTCTGCTAGCATTCATCACAGAAACAAGTGAACACACCTTCTTTCCCATTGAAAAAAAAAAGTGACTGGAATTGGCTCTCTCAGATCCCTTTTAAGAATGAAATTATCTGTGAGGTGAGAGCTTTAACCTCATGTTAACCCCAGCTTTAAAATGTCACCGCCCTGGGCAACCCTGCAAATCAGGGACTTGCTGCCTCCTCCAAGAACAAGCAGCTCTTTAATGATTTTCCACTGATCTGTTGGTTCAGCCCAAATGAAATTGGCCTTCTGGGGGCACGTTGAAAAGGCAGAGTTAATGAGCTCCCTGTGCTGCATCTGCAAGGAGAAAGGTGGAATTCAAGGCACAAATCCCACGGATAAAACCCAACCCCACACAGAACTCGCACCTGCAGAGAGCAGAGCTTAGTTACAAAGGCTTGAATGAAGCAGGTGTGAGCCTTACAAGAACAGATGAGCAGCACTTCTACCCAAAATTTGGTCTGGTAGCCCTCAGGACAGGACAAGCACACACCAATTCTCCTCCAACATTACTTTCCTGGCTTTCTGAGTCTGAGGGAATTCCAGAACTGGGCTGCCAGTGAGGATCTGTTTAAACTGGTCTGACTTTTGGCACTCCTATCTTGCAGGAGACTGACAGTTCAACTACAGGCTGTGCCTCAAAAGTGCTCTTTTTGGTTCATTTTGGACCAAAATGAATGCACCAAGTGGTAAATTCACTTGGCCCTCAGCACTGGTGTTATGAAAAGCAGCAAACCAACTCTCCTTGCTCCCTTCCATGGGAAAACTCAAGATTCTCCCCTTGTTCTATCCCTCCTCTCTTTCCTGGGCTGAAGATTTCTCCTGCAGCATGAAAAGCTCTGTATGGGTATTTTAAAGGATTTTTCCCTACCTATTTGTGACCCTGCAAGACTTAAGTTAATTTTTCCAGTCTCTCTTTTCTTCTCTTCTTTTTCAGTAAGAAAATAATTATTTTGCACTTCCAAGTCACTGCACACCCTTCTGCTGAAAGACTCTGCTACAAATCTCATGGGAAAAGTTGAGTCACCAAGTTGCTTTTACCCATGGCTGGGCTTTTTTTTCCTCCTTCTTCAGTCTGTGCCTTCCCTAAGGTGAACTAAGATCTTTGGACTGAGGCAGTGAAACACAGACCTGAAAAAATCCTCAGTGGTTTTGGACAAGGAATTCTAAACCACTGTCTGGAGTTTGTCACCACAACTCCTCCTGGTGTCCCATGTGGGACTAGGGAGCTGCTGCCATAAAGAATGTGGATGGTAGATACCAAATAGAGTCCTTGGAGCAGGAAAGGAATGTCCTGAGGTCAGAGCACCCCAAACCTCAGCCCTACTCAGTATCCATATTCCATCCTAGGGGAGAAACCCAGGCTGTGGCCTCAGTTCCAGCCCCATGGGGATGGAAACACGAGCTGCGTGTGTTCCTGGCACCCAGCTCAGCCTCATGACTAAATATCCTCTGCTCCTGCTCTCACAGAGGCACCAAATCTCATTTAGAGCAGAGAAAGAAACAATCACAGAGAGAAAGAAATCCTTAGTAGGTTTTATTTGTGGTGGAAGCATCTGAGGATCCAGGTACAAAAGGAGAGCACGGGAAATAAAAATGTCACCAGAACAGAAATGGGCATAAAGAGCACCTGCCAAAAACTGAGCCAATACCCAGAGAGCATTTTACCCAGAGACCATTTGACCCAGAGACCATTTTACTCAGCACCCAGGCACGCAGATGCACTGGGCAAGCCCTTGCCCCCACTAGGCAGCCCTGGTGCTGGGCAGAACACTTTGTAGTGCAGGTAGCTGAGCTTCTCGGAGCGCGTGCGCTTGAGCAGAGGGAACCATTCCCAGAAGGGAATCTCCAGCACCTCGTAGCCCAGCAGCCGCAGCTGCCGCCGCTTCAGGCAGTGCAGCCCCAGCAGCCGCTTGGAGCCGTAGCAGAAGTGGTTCCTGTTGGACACCTGCAGTGCCAGCCTCACTTCCCGAGGCTGCCAGCAGCTTGTTTTAGGCTCAGCTTGTGATGTGGCACCTGCAGGAAGGGCTCCATCCTGTAACAGCGGTCCTGCTGCATCCCCTCTGTCCTGCCTGTCAATCCTGCCTTCATTTCCCCCTTCTGTGGGACTCTGGCTATGAGCTCTCCCCTGTATGAGCTGAGACATTAAATCATCTGTCAGGCTAACTCCCATGTCTTTCAGGTTCTTGGCTGCCACAGGATCCTTGAAGTTGAAAGGGATGGGATGTCCATCCGTGGCCAAGCGCACTTCCAGGTCGCTGGACCTGGTGTGGGGCAGGATCATGTGGTTCTTCACGTACTCAGGGCCTCCCAACATGCTCTCCAGGAGGGATGTGGCTTCCACGATTTCAGGCCTGACGTAGATTTCCCGCTCTGCAAAGCTTGAAGCCATCTCAGTGAATTCCTGACAAAGCTGAGGTGGGAGGTGGCTGCCTTGGTAGGTCGGGCACTCAATTTCAACGCTCTTCCCAAGGGTGAACAGGTCCTTGTTGAGTTCATATTTGCTACTTCTGGTTTTTTCTACAAACTCCTCCCTCAAAGCAAAGTCTATCAGCTCCTCTGGGAAGCGTTTGACAAACGCCAGGCCGAGCAGAGCAGTAAGGAGATGCTCTGGAAACCTTCTAAACTCATGGAGTTTTGCATGCAACTGCTTTATCAGGCTGGAGTAAAACTCCTCCTCGTTGGGAGGTTCATAGTCCAGGCACCCAAAGGACCACAGGAATTTGGCAGCATCCTTGCTCCGGCAATAGGACACCTTGGAAGGCAACGAGGCGGCTACAGCAGCCAAAACATCCTCATCAAAGAAGTGCAGGGATGAATAGGTAAGAGCGATGTGCATGATGCCCTGGATGTTGGTAGCAGGGATCCGAGCAGGAATCACCTTGCCCAGCTCCCTCATGAGGGGCAGGTGGTCCATGCGGGTGTAGCGCAGCATCTTGAGCACGTTCACCAAGGCGTAGGTGCTCATGTCCTCCATCTGCAGGGACACCCTGTCTGCAATCCTCCTCATGACATGGGCAGAAATGCCACTGAGGGACTTGAAGAGCCCCAAGCAGATGGCACCCAGCTCCTCCAAGGTGAAGGCGTCCAAGTGCTTCAGGATCGTGCTCTCCACCTTCTGCGCCAAGTCCGCGGGCGATCTCCGGCCTTCCCCGATGATATAAAGGAGCTGCACAAACTGGGGCAAGGTGAGGTCCTTCCAGTGCAGGTTGGCATAGCTGAAGAGAATGCCCAGGTAGGAGGGCACGCTGCGGTCCAGGCAGCGCCAGCAATCCGCCACCAGCAGCAGCTGCTCCAGGCCCATGTCCCACGCCCGCCGGCAGAACTCGGCCTCGCACGCGTCCAGCAGGGGGTGGGAGGCTGGCACTGCCAAAGGGACACAAGCCTTTAAAACCTGGATGAGATCTGGGGTGCTGAAGAGCCTGATGGCTGTGACAGCACGGTGACACAGGGCACTGAACCTGGGATCGGACAGCAGCGCCCTGCGCCGCTCTGCTGGCAAATGACTCAGCTTGAGGAAATAATCTGTGAGAATTCCTGGGCCGGCCTCACCCCCAGCCACACTCTGTAAAATCGAGTCCCCTTCCTCTGCAGGGAGGGTCTGTGCTGGCTCAGCGCTGTCACAGCTGAGAGATCTGTACTCAGGCCTCCCCTTCTGGAACATGCGGGGATCCTCCTTGGAGTCGTGCATTTCCCGTTTTTCCTTCTCTGCTTCCTCCTTGTACAGCGTGGCCGGGATGGTCGGCTCCAGGAGCGTGCTGGACTTGGGCTTGGCATTCCTGACAGGTGGCAAAGCTTGGGAAGAGGCAGTGGGGAATGTCTGCGTGGTGCCAGGGCTGGTGAATGTGTCACCGAGCCCCTGGCTGCTGTCCCTATCCACGTGCTGCTGGGAGCCAGCCTTGCCTTTGGCATAGGCAGCTGGATTGTACAACACTCTGTAGTCCTGTGGCTTCAGCAGCTGGATTGTAACCCCAGATTCAGTCCCAGTCTTGGCTGCTCCTGGCTTATCTCGCTTTTCCTTCTTGCTTTTGCTGCTTCCACGCTTGGCCGTGGTCGTAAACGCTGTCACCCTGCTCAGCCTGGGCAATCTTCGGCACATTAGCACTGTAGCCATGGATCTCAACTTATTGGGGCTCAGAGCTGCTTCCAGGTACTGAAAAAAGGGTAGACGGAGAGTGAGTGGCCTCCACCCCACAGGCAGCACGTTTCAATCAATCCTTTACGTTACCCAGAGGGAGGCGGCGCCGGTGCCTGCCCTGGCCAGGGCAGCTGGGTCCCTGCAAAGCCACTATGGAATGTCACCTCATGCAAAGGCAGCTCAGGATGAGCACCAGGTGGCCTGGGGTTGGAGTAGAAGGCAGCCAGGTATGACCTGCTACTCAGCAGACACAAGAAACCTGGCACAGACTAGGAGACATATGAAAAAAAAATCGTTTTTTCATTTTTAAAGGACCCAAGCTGCTTTTTCTTAATTCTGAACAATGAAAATGTGTTTTTGTAGAAGAGCTGCAGCTTCAAGAGACTTTATGCGTTCAGACAGAGCATTCTGCTGCTTTGGTCATCGTGGTCTGAATCAATGACCACCACCTGAGAAGTTGTCCAAATATCCAGGGTGCCACACTGCCCTTTGCACCTGGAGACAGGATGTGGAGCAGTCTCCACAGAATAAGTGCAGAGAGTGAAAACTGGCCCAGAACCTGCAGATGGAGGTTGGAGGAATGAAGAAATGTGGCCAGAGCAAAGTGGGGGAAGAGCAGGGGAGAAGTAACACAAATCATTACATGATGCTACATCCCAAGCTGAGAACCAGGGAGGAAACAAAGCTTTAAGCTTCAGATCTGAGAGCACTTTGCAGAGTTTTAGGGTGCAGGAGGCTTAGAAATGGTTGGTGCCTTCCTAAATCCTGCCTGAAGCAGCTTCAGCTCAGAGGGTGAGGATGAGAAATCCGTAGGAGTCCAGCTGGGTGCTGCCAAACCAGCCCTGTTTACCACGATTCAGATAGTGATTTAAAAAATAAAAGTCAGATTTTTCTCTTAAATCCTTATCCCACCAAATATCCATCCCACAGGTATTATCCACTTCCTTAAAAATCCCTCAGTACAACAGGGAACTGGGCAATCAGGAAAGCCAAAGCCTGGCAGAGATGCTGCCACTGCAATGCACTTTAAATAAATACATCCTCATGGTCAGCCCCGGGAGCTCTGCTTGTATTCACAGCTTCTTGATCAGGGATGGAGCAAGGTGTGGGATCAGTGCAGGCAAACTCAGTTTTGCAGCAGCAAAATGGGCACTTGGGGGTAGAAGAGGTGGGTTTGGGGTGTGTGAGCAGGACAGTGGGATGGGGGCTCATGTGCAGCTCTGGCTGAGCACAAACTGGATTTTTTTGGTGTATCAGGATTCCCACATCTTCCATGAATCAGGGACACTTTCCACCATCCCAGGTTGCTTCAAGGCCACAGCTGTCCCATCCCAGCATAAGTCAAATCATGCCAGGCAGGAGAGGCTCTGCCCCTTCCTGCCTGTCTGGGAAGCAGGGAAAGGAAAAGCCTCCTCAGAAGCTAAATAGGAAAACCTGAGCCAAGAGCTGGATTTCAAAGCTCTCCTGTTCAGCTCAAAGGAATGTCTGATAAAATGATCATTCCTGGCTCTGTTGGTTGTGGTGTCCAGCCTGAAGTGGCTGCAGGAAGCTGGAGACAGGAGACAGACTGCACCTGCCTGGGGGAAGGAGAAATCCCCTCCAACATCTCCTCCAGCACCCTGCAGAGCTCGGACCATTAGAGGGCCTGGATCAAGCTCCAAAATTCATCTTGAACAAGAGGAGGTTTATCCAGGTGAGGCTTTCCCAGAGATTTCCTTGTCTGACTCGACTTCTGAGTGTCTTTATCTATTTTTCCTCTAACAAAACCCAGGTTATTTATATAAACCAACTCCTCTCTGCTGTGAAAGGTGATACTCCCCAGGAAATCCAGCACTGCTGCTCTCAGAACCCCTCCCAGCAACAACAGCCCCACTTCAAAGTCAGGGAATCAAAGCCCTGGTGAAGGCTCCGAAGGCGAGCGCCGCGTGCTGCTAAGAATATCCTGCACGGATTGACTGTGGAGCTGTGACACATTTGGGAATCCAGGCAGTGCAGAGATTGCTTCTCTCCTCCTTTGCTCCAAATCCAGCAAAAAAAGAGAAGACCACACACAGCAGAGCGAGGCTGGGATGGGACAAGACAGTTCCAAGCACCCTCAAGGGCAATGGGCTGCTCCAAGTGATTTTTCCATGATTTCACCCACCCCCAGCCCAAATCTTTGTGATCTTTCCAGTTTCCAATCCCATTTCTCTTCCAACTCCACCCACACCTTCCTTCGATTTGCCTCTCTTTACCTTGAGCAATTGGCCTTCCTTCCTTCCGCCTCCCACTTCACATCCCAACACGGCCAAACTCCTTCCCACCTCTGGGCAGGTCTCTTCAGAATTTTCACTCCAAGGAACCAGGGAATTTTGGAGCAGGGCTCTGCAGGCTGGGAATGCCCTTACAGGAGCTGCTCAGGCATGAAAATGCCTCTGATTAAGTGTCACAGCTGAGCATCAGCTGGAAAAGAACATTCCCAAAAGGATGCCACCTACCCCAGGGGCTCCTGTGCAAGGGGATGTTGGTGCATCCCAAAATGCTGTCAGGGCTTTTGCTCCCTCTAGAATACACAGAGGGGTTTTTGGAAACCTCTCACCCTGTGCTTCCACTGACAGTCAAAGGGTAGAGGGATTCTCCTTAGGTGAGGAATGATCAGGGTAGGAAATGCCGGGGATGAAACAGCTCCTTCTGGCCAATGGCTTAAAGTGAACTGTGCCTGGGCTGGAGAGCAGAGCAACAGAAAAGGGATTTTATTCCCCCAATAGGTTATGATGTCAGAGCACAAAACTGTCACTTTTTGGTTTGTTTGTGCTTTTTCCTTCTTTTCTGAGATCACAGAATGGTTTAGGTGGGAAGGGATACAAAGATAATCTGATTCCACCCACTGCCATGGGCAGGGACACCTTCCACTGTCCCAGGTTGTTCCCAGCCCCATCCAACCTGGACTTTTCCCTGGACATTTCCAGGGATCCAGGGGCAGCCACAGC
>PYHW01010656.1:830290-844359 GCA_013186435.1 Turdus rufiventris | reverse complement strand
AGGTCTCTGAGCTCTCCTTGGAGCCTTCCCTTCTCCAGGTGAGCACCCCCAGCTCTCCCAGCCTGGCTCCAGAGCAGAGGAGCTCCAGCTCCCGCATCATTTCCGTGCAATTCCCTTCTGCCGGGGCTCCAGGGCAGCACCGGGGGCAGGGCTGGAAGCCTCAATCCCGCTACTCACCCCTACGGCTGCACCTACAGACATATAATACATAAATATAAATATACACACGCAGACGTGTATATACATATATATATGTATATATACATTCATGTATATGGGGCAGTGCAGCCCAGGGCAGCACGAGGGCGGCCCCGCCAGCTGAGGGGGTGGCTCGGGCAGGGGGCAGAGAACGGGGAAGGGGGATGAGAAGAGGAACGGGCACAGGAAGGGGCCGGGACTCACCGAGGCCGCTCCAGCACCGCCGCCGCCGCCTCCTCCTCCTGCCCCCTTCGCCTTCTCCCGCCGCTTCCGGTCGCGCGCGGGTGACGTCACTTCCGGCTCACAGCACAAGCGCGCCCCCGGTGGGTGGCGCCAGTGGCGCGTGGCCCCCCCGTTTGGCCACGTGACACGAATCACGTGACAGCCCGGAGTCACGTGGGCGCCGCCATGGCGGCCCCGGGGGTGCCCCTGAGGCGTCGTGGCCGCCTCGCAGCAGCCGAACCCGGGGGCTCTCCGGAGAAGCTGTGGGTGGATCCCTGGCAGTGCCCATGGCCAGCTTGGATGGGATTTGGAGCCAGCTGGGCTAGTGGAAGGTGTCCCCGGCTATGGCAGGGGTTGGACTCCATGGTCTTTGAGGTCCCTTCCAGCCCACAGCGTTCTGTGGCTCTGAGAGTCTGCGATTTCAGCAAACCCTTCTCGGCTGCAGAAACCCGCTGGGTACCTGCACACCCAGGGGTGTCCTTTTTGTGTCCCCAGGGAGGCAGTGTCCCCATGGCTGGTGTGGGTTGGGGTGGTGAGTGGGGCGTGTGGGAGGCTCGTGTCTGAGCTCACACCCCTCACTGCAGCTGTGCCGAGAGAATTGGGGGATTCAGCTCACCCACAACCTGCTGCCCAGGGCTGTGTCCACACAGATTTTGAGTATTCCCAATAATCACGGCTCCGCTGTTCCCCGAAATCTTTCTCCTGTCCACTGCAGGCTTTCAGCACTGGCAAACTATTTAAATACTGCCTTGAGCCTTACTTAGCACTTGTGTCCCTTCCTGATATTTCTACCAGGTTTACTTCCTGTGTTCCTCCTTCAGATCAGGCTTTTATCCCTTGGCAAGTGAGGAAATCCCATTTTCAGGAGGCCACAGGAGTTTGGAGCAGAGCCACGCTGGCTGGTGGCACCTCAGGCTTTAAACCCGAGGAACTCATGGAATCCCTGACTCACTTTTCCCTGGAAGGCACCACCTTTGTCACCAGAGGGCAGGAGACCTCTGTAATAAAGCTGCCGTCGGGAAAAGTGCTGGAATTGCTGGGTTTTTAAAGAACAACGTTCATCTGTTGCTTTTAGTGACGCTGACAGAGTTGGCTGGGATTCATTTGAGTAAAAACCTGCAGGAGGTTTTGGACGGGGTGTTTCCTCCCTGGTTGTGAGGAAAGCTGGATGGACCTCAGCCTGGGGGCTGCACCCAAATCCTCACCCTGAACATCTGCGATCCAACAGAAATTTGATGCTTTTTGTGAGTTTTCCACTCCTTCAACCACCTGAAGGGCTGGTGCTGGGGAAATCACCCCCAGAGGTGCTGCAGATGGGGATGTGGCTTTTCCAAGCAAGGCCTTGGCATGGGAGGGAAAAATTGTTTTCCCACCACTGCAGCTGGATTGGAGCTTCATCCAGGGTGAAGCTTTCCCCCCAGTCCCCCAGCCCAGCTGTGGATCCATCCCCAAAATCCCCCTGGTTCTCCCCCCTTCTCCCACCCGTGACACAACCAAACAAACCACGCAGTCCTGTTTTTAAAACGGGGCCTTTCTCCATTTTATTTTGCCCAATAAAAATCCTTCACAGTCAGGTCGAGAGAGAAGAGTTGGAGATACGTATACATATAGATCTGCATGGCTATTTATATATATACATACCTCTGTACAGATATATTTATATATTCACCGTAGAAAATGGCAAAGGCAGTAGCTCTTCACATCTGGATAACCCAATGGGAACAGACAACAGACCAGCAGGGAATTGGGAAGTGTGGTGGAGTTTTAACAAGAACTTCTGAAACAGATACACCTTTGCTGTACAAAAATCCCAGAATGCTGCGTGTTACCTCTTTTTTCCTTTTTTTTTTTTTTTTTAATTCAACTTTTTGTCTTTAAACACACTGAACCAAAGTCAAGACAACAGTATTTGGAAGTGACTAAGTGGACAGGAGAGACACCCGACTTTATGGAGTTCTTTTTTTAAATATTTTTGTTATTTTTTAAAGTATATATATATTTATATATATATAATTCTTAAATTTTATTTTTAATTTTTTTTTTTTTTAGATTTTTTTTGCAAAGTTTTATTTAAACGCAGCTCAGAGAACCAGCAACAGTCAACGCAGAAACAGAACAGTAACGGAGTCGAGTTCAGAACACTTCTGGTTTGAATTCACAGTCAGAGAGAGAGAAAGAGAAAGACACCGAGGTGTCAGGAAACGAGAGGGAAGAAAGCACAAGGCTGGGGTTGAATTTACACTGGGGAGGTCAGGATGGGACACGGTGCCAGCAGAGCTCCTGTTATTGCTGGTGAAGAGGGGCAGCAGCCTTGCCCCCTGCCCCATGTGGAGCCGGGCTCTGGGGGCACAGCTGTGATCTGCTGGACAGAGGAGGACTCAGCCACCTGCATGGATTTGGGGCGAGGAAAACCCTCCCCAGCGTGGTGCCCGGAGCGAAGCGCGGCTCCTCTGGGCTCACAGCGATTTCCAGGTCCCGGAGAGTGCAAAAGACACCTTGGAGGAGCCCCGGCGCCGGGCTGGGCTCTGCGGGGACACGGCTGCCTGGGAAGGGACTGCATAGACACATCAGCCGGGTGTGCAGCATTGGGTGGTGCTGGAGCTCTGCCCGCGCGTGTTCTGCTCCTCTCAGGCATGGCAAAGGGCTCAAGGGGGGCTTCTCCCCCCAGTCTGGCACAGTGTCCCGCTGGCTGTCACCCCAGTGGCTCCCGCATGAAGAAGACCCGCTGCAGGGACCCAGTGACAGCTCCTGGTGGGCTGCTGGAGGTGGGAAGCTTTGGGCTCTCCAGATAAACGGGGCCACCAAGCTCAGACCACTGTGGTTATTTAGAGGCAGACTGGACCTTGCATCCCTTTCCAAAGGAGTGGAGGCCAGGGCTGGAGCTGTGAAGGTATTTATGGGAATGTTGGCTTGCCTGCAGGTGTCCGAGTTGGGAAGAGTCCCTTTTAAATCTCCCTGGGAAAACCTATTGCTTTGGGACAGAAAGCAGAGACTTCCTGCTGGAGAAAACAGATTTGTGAAAGAGCTGTGGAGACACAGCCTGGTCCCAGGCTCCAGACCTGACACAATCCCCATCTTTGGGAGAACCAGGGAGGAGGATTATCCTGAAAATACACGAGCTTGGTGCTGACCGTGCCAGCATGGAACAATCTGTTGGGAAGCCAACATCTGCAAACAGCTGGATGTGATCCCAGCCCCTTGATACACTGCAGGGTCCTGTGTGCCCCTCAGGGCCCCACAGACCCCTCAGACCCGTTTTTTCCAGAGGGTGGAAGGAGCAGGGAGCCCCAGAGCTGGGTGGTGACGGTGTGAATCCCTGTGCAATGATCCCACAGGATTGCAGGCCATGGGAATGTCCTTCAGCTGGAAGCCAGGTTGTTCTTGGAGGTAAAGCAGGGCTGATGGAGCTGCCATGGGAATGTCAGAGAGGAGAGGATCAGTGTTCTGGAAAGCTCCTGAGAGCAGGGTTGGGATAACCCATTCTCAGTGGGGGCTGTAGCTCCAGCTTGTCCAGATGTACCTGGGAGAGGCACAGGGAGAGGCACTGGCTGCTCCAGTGGGATGGGGATGGTCTAAAAGGAGGCAGGAGAGCCTGGAGAGCTGGAGCAGAGGAGCAGCAGGGCACAGGCAACACATGAACAGATCTTTAGCAAGGGGTCTTGGTGAACAGTAACTTATCAAAGGGTTTCAAGGCTTAAACTGAAGGTTCGGGTTAAATTAATAGTGAGTTGGGCTTTCTCCCATCCCAGGGATGGAGTGGAGAAGGCTGAATGGCTGGGGAGCAGAGGCACAGTGAGAGGCATCTGCCCAAGGCCCAGACCCACCTGAACACCCACCTGCAGGAGCACAGATCTCACTGGCCTCCTGCCAGGTCCAGGAGCCTTCATGGAGCAATGGTGGGTGGAGATGCCTTCAGCAGCCCAAGCAGGAGAAGTGAAGAACACGCTGCCTTCACCTTGGAATTTGGTTCCTTGGTAAGGAGGGTGCTGAGAATGCCCTGGGGTGAGCTGTGCGGAGGACACCAAGAGGACAGCCAGCAGGATCACCAGCTCTCAGGATGCTCGTTTTCCTGGGCAATTCCCACTAAGCCAAAACAATTGACTGCTGCTAACATAGAGGAGACCTATTGCTCTGAAGATAAGAAGCATGAAGACAAAAGGATGCATGACTTGGTGTGCATCCTCTCTTCTCCTCAAGAAGAAAGGGAATGGTGTCCATCCCAACTCCTACGGACAGCCCCTGGTCCATATTCTCTGCGGGAAATGTGTGGAGTTAATTGGTATGGCTGTAGAGGTACTGGTGTCACAACTGGGGACGATCACCTGTCCTATCTCACACAGGAAAGGCCCTTATGGACCTGCAAACATTCCCAGGTGGAACACAGGGAAATCATGTCCTCTGCCAGCTGTCATTCCCCTTTTCCAGCCCACGCCAGCCTCATCTCTCTGCAGGAAAGCTGGGACACAGCTCCAAGCATGCAGCGCAACGCTCTCTGGAGATCTTTGGTCACGCTGCTCGTGAGCTCGCTGCCTTGAGCGAGCTATAAAGTGCCACTGCAAGGGGCAGGAGGGGAGGATGGTCCTTTCCGTGGGCAGAGCTCAGGGGGACACCTCTGGGAGCCACTGTCTGCATGGAGTCTGGGTGTGACACCTGACAGGCAGAGGGGACTTCACCCTTAACCAGAGGGCAACTGCAAACCTGGCTCAGGGTGACAGCAAGCATCAAAGCAGGACAGAGGGACACCAGGCTGAGCGAATCCTAGTGGATTGCTTTCCTGGGAGGTGCTGAAGCCCAGATTCCCACTGCAGCCAGGCACAGGTTGGGGTGCTGAGCACCCCCTGTGCAGCGCTCAGTGCTCGGCCCCGCTCGCCAACAGAGAAGCCACAGAGCCCTCTTGTCTCCATTTAATCATCAATATACAGAGCTGGGCTCTTACTTACATCCAGGTACACTTCTCTCTGTACAACAGCGTTAGAGCAACAATTCCATTCCTCTCTGCAGCGTGGAAACCCGGGGGTGAGTGACCACCACCAGCTGCCAGCAGGCAGTGGCAGGAGCTACGTGGGGCTGTGTGAGGCACAACAACGTGCCCTGGTTGTGGTGTTCACCCTGGGGGTGAGAGGGGAGTGGGTTGCTGGGACAGGGGTGGCAGCCAGGCTTGGAATGGTGGTGGAGCCCTGCTCACAGCAGAGTAAAACCTCCCCTGGCACCAGGATAGCCTGCTCAGCCCACATCCTCATGGATGGAAGCCACTGGAGCTGATCAGTGCCCTCTGCTTGCTGTGTGGATGTGCCTGGAGCATGACTGGGCTCTGTAGATGGGGGACCTGTGATGTCAGAGCTGCCACCACTGGCCTGGCTCTCCCAAAAAACTTGGATCATATCGTTCAGCTGAATGTGTTGGGTATTCCAGAGCATCTCTAATGCTTGTGGACCCCACATGTGGGCAACTGAGCTGAGACCCTCATGGCCACAGCTTGTGGTGGTGGCCAGTGGCAAGTTAGAGAGGATTTGGGGGGCAGGACTTGGACAATGACATGAGAGCCAGGACATGATGCTGAATTGCACTAGCTCCAAGGTGGAGGAGACAGCTGGGGGATGGTCAAGCCCAAACTCTGGGTGGAGTTCCATGGGACAGAAACAATTCATCAGCCCTGCCTGAGCCTCCAAGAGACACACTGCCGGCCTCCTTGGCCATTCCCAGGATGTCACCCAAATGCCAGCCTGGCACTCCTTGGCTGTCCTAATCCAGGGCTAAGACCCCAGAGCCTCAACGACAAAGCTTTTGATGAGAGATTTCACCAACTTGTGAAAGTGTAAAGATCTGGAAGGTGCCAGGTGAGCTCCTACCTGGGCTCAAACAGCAGGAATCCAGGTGTCTCACCATCATTTTGCTCCATCTCTGCTGAGCAAAGGGCTGGCACAGGGGAGACGACTTGATGGGGAGCAGCACATCCAGTTGTGGGGAGGAATCCTGAAGCACAGGAATCCTCTGTGGCAGTTTGGCTCCCCAAACTGTATTTTCTGTCACTGTAGCATGGGTGGGGTGGTTTCTGCAGGACAGCTTGGGGGATCCTGGGAGAATCCCGAGAGAGGGAAAACCAGCAGCAGCAGCAGTGCCTTAATGGGTGTCTGCAGGGCTCTGGCATCCAGGGAATGTCCACAGTCGAGGTCTCTCAGAGCTGGATTGAAGCTCTGCATTGATATGGTGCAGTGAAGAAGTGGAGGGAGTGGGCCTTTCCTCCTCCAAGGTGAACAATCCTCACAAAACAGACACCAGACACCTGCTTTAGGAGGGAGGACAACATGGGCTTGTCTGATGTGAAAAGAAAGCCGAGATGCTGCAAGACACCAGATCTCCAACCCTGACACTGTGGGATGTTTGAGCCTGTCTGGAAGGCCTGGAGTATGACACGGAGGAAGCTCTAGGATCTGCCTGGCCAGGTGCATGTGGATGTCTCCCTGGGCATGGCAGCTGTGTGGCACTGGCAGGCAGCTGCACTCCTTCCTTGCTGGGGTGCATGGCCTGACATCCCAAAGTGCTGGAGCATCTTCAGGGTTTGCAGTAGGACTCTTCCCCACACCCATCAGGAGTCAGACCTGACCTAAGCCCCCTTTTATGGCTGATCCGGGGAAAGGGGCTTGGCCTGAGCTGCCCCGGTGTTTTCCATGAGTTGTCTTCCTCCAGATCCAAAGACACGGGCAGCAGTGGTGGGAAAAGACAGGAACTGTCAGCTGGGATCTTGAAATGCCCTGGTCTTGTTGGACTTTTCCATTTTTAGTGGCTCCAGGGATCTCTGGCACTGTCCAATGACTTGGGCTAGTGGGACTAACTTTAGTCTCCACCCTGCTCAGTCTGGAGCTCACGACAACAACGTTTGTTCTCAAACTGCAGGTCAGACCTGGTCATGAACTGGAGAGCTTTGGGGAGACAGAACATGGAAAATGTTCAGCTTCAGGGCTTTTGTTTGGAAGGTCTTCAGCCCCTCAATGCCTCGAGGGCACATGAAATGTAATCGGGCCAAACTCGCCCTGGAGTCACCCAGACATTTCAAGACATCCCAGTGCTAATTCTAACTTTTCTCTTCTAGCTGCTCCCTAGGGCAAGGAGCCAAAATTCCCACTCCTATTGATCCTTTGGCCAGTGCAAACTCTGCTTCACAACGTTTTTCTTCTCTTTATTGTGACTCATGGTAAAAAATTGTCCATGACAGGAAGAAGCGAGCTCACTTTGCCCATGTTTTCAAGCGGAATGCCAGGTTTTGCTGCCTCAGTGACTGTGCACGTAGGATTTGGTTTATTATTCTGCCAGGGCATAAGCACTTGCGTGATCTTAAGCATTTTCCCCTCTTTTTACTTCTTTCATGCTCAGAGTTAGTAGCTGGGTATTTTCTTGAGCTAGGCCTGGAGTTGTTATCTCCATCCCTGGAGTGTGGAATGCCTGTGGGCGCTGTTTGGAATGGCAGGACTGAAGGCTGATTGTTGCAATCCAGCTGTGATGCTGCTGTGCCCCCCCTGCGACTCCTGAGTGAGGCTCAAGTGCTGTTTTTAAGCAGACCCTGGACCAAGAGAGTGGCACCAAGGTGTCACTAGTTTGGGGACAGGGTGGCACAGCTGCCCACTTTTGGGGCAGATTGCTAAAGCTTCAGTTTGCATAAACATCCCGTGGGTTTGGAGGCTTCCCCAAACCTCGATTCCATTGACTTTGGGAAGTCAGAGGGCTGTTGGGAAGGGAAACCAGCTCAGATTTCCAAGCTTTTTTCTTGCTGTAGCCAGCTTGGGTATAGAGTAAGAGTAAAGGGACCAAGGCAGAGGTGGGAGGGTATTTCTGCTCCCAGGGTTGGTCACAACCTGGGAGAGGAGTGGAACTGCAGGAGGAAACCACAAGGAAGTGAAAACGCAGCATATGTTAAGCTCTGCCGAGCCTCCAGAGAGGCTCCTGCTGGGACATCATTCCTTGTTGACTTCTGTGACCAGGACAGGCTCATCCTGCTCCTCAAGGATGTCCTAACCTCTTGCAAGGCAAGAGGGAGTCGTCTGGTAGAGATATGTCTGGTTTCACTGAAATCAGTGGCCAAGCTCGCACTGACTTCACTAAGACCACCGTCTAGACAGGATACTTGATTCAGAACCCTTGAGTTTGCTCATGATCCCGAGAGCTTTGCTCCATTAGCCAATGTGGCTAAAAACATCCTGGAAAAAAAAACAACAACAAAAAACAACAAACCTGCCACTTTGAACTGTTTTGCTGCACATAAATGCTTGGAAAACCAAAGAAACTGAACACAACCCTCCAAAACAACCAACCGAAGAAGGGTGAATTGTAAGAGAGGGGGTGGCAGCCTCTAGCAAAGTAACAGTCAGGGCAGATTACAAAAGAGCCAATTGACCCTCACCAGCTGTACTAGGAAAAAACCCAGACGAGATGCCGCATTATCGATAGAAAACCAACGCACATCCACAGTTGTTTTACCTACAGAGCACAGAAGTGGAGAGCAAGGGTGGTGGAGCCTGGTGGAAGCACGCTCACCACTCCGACGGGAGCGCATTATCCTTCGGAAGATCACTGGCTTGAGTAGGTAGTACATGCACAGCAATAAAAAATCCCGTGGTGCCACCTGGGTTCCTCCTTAGATCTCGGTGGACTCTATTCTCTCGAGTCTGGAGGGAGTCCATGTCTTCTTCTCCTCGGTGTGCGGGGGGCTGGTGGCCTTTGTGTTCATCTCGTTGACCTTGTGCTCCAGGAGCTGGTTCTTCTGGTACATCTCCACGTAGTTCAGCTGCAGCTGCTTCTGGTACTTGATGACTTTCTCCTTCTCCTCCTGCCACGTGCGCCGCTCCTCCTCGAAGTCCATCACCTGCTGCTCCCGCTGCTGCCGCTCCAGCTTCAGCTCCGTCTGCAGCCGCTCCACCTCCCTGCGCAGGGTGTTCACGCTGTCCTCGCTCTGCCGCTGCATCTTGGCCTCGTCGCTCTCGCACGCCAGCGGGTCCCGCAGCTTCTCCCCGAGGTCCCCCCCAAAAGACCCCGTGGGTCCCATGCTGGCAAGTGTCCGCTTCAGGCCGGAGACCTCCAGCTCACAGTGGTTCAGTTTTTCCCTCAGCACCTGGACCTCGCTCATCTTCCTCTGCAGCTCGCCCTCGCAGATCTCCAGGTTGACGCTCTTGGAGCTGTAGGAGTCCTTCAGGGTGAGGATCTGCTCCTCTTTCTCCCGTAGGAAGTTCTTACCTTCCTTGAGCTGCGACCGCAGTCCCACGATCTCGTTGAGCTTCTGGGAGACGTCGGCTTGGGAGTCCTTGAGCTGCTGCTTGAGCAGGGAGATCTCACCTGCCTTCTGGCACACCTGTGGGGAGAGCGCTCGTGAGGCTGGGGGATGGCAGCAAGGAGCTGCTTGTCCCCTGCCCTGCCTGTGAAATGACCCTGCTCAAGGACTCAGCCTTCACCAGGACCCACAGACCTGGAGGTTGTCCCCACCTCTGTGTTTTTTTCCTGGCTCTCAGGGACCTGATGCTGTTCCCAGCTGGAGTTGCCCAAACAGCCAAGCCCAGTCCCCTCCAGCACTGCTTCACTCCTGCCTTCCTCTTACTCTCCCTGCCACAAACCTGGAGGGCTCAACCCCAAAACTTCTGCTGAACATCTGCAAATGGCACATTTCAGAGCCTAATTAATCCCAGTTTCATTGACTTTCCACCAGGATTAGCAGACTAAGGTCTTCTTGATTTTAGAGCTATGTTTTGCCTCTGCACTCTTAATAAATTTAAAGTTTCTAGCCTGTGCATGGAAGGATTAAAATTCTTCACATTATCAAGCTGAAAAAAAAAAAAGGTATGTTAGCACTGGCTATACAAACAGACCTTGATAAAATGTTCTAAAAATAGGAACAATAGGAAAAAGTTATGTAGGACTCAACAGGAGAACTAGAAAGAGGAATTTGTCTTCCAGCCTTTTAAGAGAGATAAACTTAACAACTGAAAACAGTGTGTTACAATGGAAAGCATGAGATAGACGTGGCTATCAGTGTCATTCTTAGCTCAGTTGCTTTTATATCTTCAATTTTTAAAAAAACAAATATTTGAAAAGCAGTTTCAGGGTTTGCCAAATGCAAATGGTAAAAGAATTTAATTAAAATAGACTTAAGCCCATTTTTGGCAGGCACAAGTACCTGTGTGGAAAGACCTGTGTTCCCTGAAACTGGATTTGAATGTCACGTCTTGGAGTGACCAGACTGTGAAGTCAAATTATTAACCAGCACAGGAGGATGTGCACAAAATTGTGCTTATTTTAGCTTAATTGAAATCAACAGGCCTGGCACTTAGACGAGTGAGGTGACAAGTGTGGAGGTCACCAACTCATGGCTGTTGTCTGTGGGCTCCACTGAGGGCAGGTGGGAGGCGCTTTGGGTCCCCAGACCCCGCGATGGAAACCTCACTCAAGGTCTGTTACGACAATGCTCTTACCTCCCACTTGGTCTCTTCAATCTTCGGGAGAAACTCAGCCTGCTCCTTCTTGAAAGCCACAAATTTCTTCTCCAGCTCCTCTCGTTGCTGGAGGAGTTGCCCCATGTCGTCCTGGAGTTTTTTTTTCTCCTGCTGGAGCTTGAAGATTTGGAGCTGCAGAGCCTGCTGAGCCCTCTGCGCCTTTTTGGAGACCTGCTGCAACTTGTTGGCATAGTTCTGCCTCAGGTCCTCCATTTCCCTCTCCCAGATCTTCTGCTTCTCCTCGAACACCTGGAAGATGGCCGCCTCGCTCTTGTCCAAGTTCCTCCGCATCTGGAGCACCTCCTGCTCCTTCTCCCACAGCCGGTCCTCCAGGTCCTGGATGATGTCGTCGGTCGAGGGCGAGTGGAAAGGCATCGTTTCGTTGAGATGGTTCAGCCTGCTGAAGGATGAGGTGCTCTTGCTCGAGGACCGCCCGCTGTCTGAGGTAGATATCCCGTTGTATCCCACGATGTTCTTCTCCACGTAGGTGGTCCCGATGCGGTTGATGTGGCTCGTGGAGGCGCTCATGGGGCCCACGTGCTGGCTGTAGCCCGTCCCGTAGGTGGGCAGGCTCGTGAGCGAGTTACGGCCCGAATCCGAGAGCCCCCCGCCTTGGTTTGTAGTCCTGTTAAGGCTGCTCTTGTCGAGTCCACCCTTGGGTGCGGACGGGCTATTGCTGTTGGCATGGTTCAAGCTCTTTCTGTTCTCTGCCATCCCGTTGCTCTGCGGCGGGCAGAGGTTCTGCATGGAATGGAAGTTTTTAGGAACTACTGGTTTAAAGGCTGAGGGTCTAACTAAGGGCTCATTGCTCTGCAAAAAGGAAAAAGGACCACGCATCAAACACAGCAAGAGGCTCGGTAACAACACACAAAAGAGACACATGGGCACAGCGTGAGGCTTGGCTGGCTCCTTTTCCCACCTCCTTACACCCTGGACCATTTGGGGCTGCACATGAGGGACCTGTGGTCACTCCAACACTTTGCCTTCCCTTCCCCCAGCTGAAAGGAAACTTGACTCACCCCAAATCTTTGTGATTTTTCCCTAGAATACTTCTTGGGTTCTCTTAGTGCTTTTCACATGGAGGGCTGCTTACCAGACCTGACCAAAATTACTCTAATTTTTGCTGATTACATTTTTAGCCTTGAGATTGCATTGCCTTTTTGCTGAAAGCTGAATTGAACTCGTAGATTAGCAGCCGTTTTGCCTCAGGATCATCATATCTCTCTCCTGTCCTCCTGTTCCTGTGGGGACCTTGTGTCCTGCTTGTCCGCAGACAGGAGCAGGTAGGAGCTGTGACAGCAGTGACACCAGGCAAGGAACATGCTGGAGCTGCTCTTCATTTGAAATTTATTTTTTCTGTGGGACAGCAGACCACAGCTGTAAGGGATTTAGAAAAGATTTTAAAGCCTTGCACATTCCTCACCCCATCAATGTACCATTAGAAACAAAATTAAAAACAAAATTTTCCAAAATGGGATTGAGTCTCCCCTGCTGCAGGTTGGATTTTAGGTGAGAATTAAACTGGAGAAAGCAAAGGTATTTTAAAAATGCCTTTTATGAGAAGCAGAATAAGCCCCACTGAACAGGTTGGAGGTTGGAGACTGAGATGGACTGCAGGGGCTGTTGGATTTACAACCCAGGAGAGAAGGCCACTGAATGCTGCAGAAATAATACTGGACACAAATTATGGAAGTCACTGGAGCAGAGCAGCAGGCTACATAAAACACTGCTGGCTCTGGAGCTCTGTTCCTCCAGGCCTGGGGGATTTTGCTCCCTGAAGCCAATAGGAGCCATGAGGACTGGGCTGGGCTGGGATAATGTTTACAGGGGTAGCTCCCAAGCATTTTCCCTCACAAGGGGCACCAGGATTGCGAACAGATGCTCCTGGCTGCTTTCAAGCAACAGCTTTAGGTGGCAGTAGGTGGTTGGAAACTGCCTATAGAAGGCACAAAACACACAAAACAAGAGTGGGACTCAGATGCTGGACCTACTGAAACAAGAACCAACTCCAGCTCCCTCCCCATCCTTCAGCGAGGTAGGCACAGCATCTCAGGGAAGTTGGAATAGCCGGTGACTTAAACACAGGCTTAAATGAGCTGTATGTGGAAGACTTGTGGTCATGCTCTTAGGTTCCTCAAGAACTAACAAGCCCCCTGAAAGCCATAAGAATTATCTCATCTCTACAGCAAAATGTCCCAAATAAAAACGAGGCCATCAAGACTGCACCGTAGCCCAAGGTCTGTGCTTCCAGAGAAGTGCCACGGCCACCCAGCTGCTCCAGTAGGTTCTCACCTGGTCTAGTTTGCCGGAGATTGGCAAAATCTTTGGTGGGTTACTGGGCTCTCGGTACTGGGGAGGCGGCGGCAGGTTCTTCTCGTTGTTGGCGGTCACGTTCCCGCAGATGTCCATCTTCACCTTGTCGCCCTTGCGCAGGTCGCCGTTGATGTAGAGGGAGTTGGAGACTTTCTCCGACTTGTAGGTCTTCTCCTCGCCGGAGTAGCGGTTGGAGATGTCCCGTGTGGAGTAGCCATTGCGGGGCCCCTCCGCCTGCCGGCCGCTGCTCTGCGTCCGCGTGCCCACGCTCTTCATGGCAAACTCCTGGTCGTTGGCCACGCCGCTGCCCACGCTGCCCATGGCGCTCTTGGGGATGGTCTGGGAGTAGCGGGGAGTGAAGGCGTGGAAGTTCTCCGGGCTGGGGTAGGTTGGGTCACTGAGGACGGGCAGCGTCTCTAGCGTGGCCATGGCAGTGTAGGGGTGAGGTGGAGGCACAGCTCAGGGGCACTGGGACAAGGAAAGGAGGGAAAGGGGTTGTTAAAGAGATGCCTTTTGTTTACAGATGGAAATTGTGTCCCAGTGATGGGGTTCTCCTCTTCTGTGGGATGCCCAGATCCCTTGGAGGAGCAGCATTCCTGTCTTGGGTTACAATACAGGATGTGATAAAAGGTATCTGTTCTATCACCATCTGTTGAGGGTGGGGCAGAGATCCTGATCTCTGTGGGAGATATTCTGCTAATGGGCCATCCATTGAAACCAGGCAGGGCATTGTTCTTTATCTTTTCACAGACCATCCTTCCTCCAGCCAGTCGTTTTCTGCTCATGGCCATTGAGTCCCACTGTGGGACTGATAAAATTACTGCATCCCATTGGAAATTGCTCCAGCCAGGGGGAAGAGCC
>PYHW01010656.1:791706-801732 GCA_013186435.1 Turdus rufiventris | reverse complement strand
GTCCCCTGTCCCCTGTCCCCTGTCCCCTGTCCCCTTGCAGTGCTGGAGGCAGGGACTGCACTGCAGGGGAATGTCTGAGGTGAGGCAGCCGCTCCTGCCATCCCAACATCTCCTCTGGGATGGCTTGGCTGCTCCTCCAAGTGCTTGCCAAGGGCAGAGCCGAGGATGTAATGAAGGCAGGGGCCCGTGGGGAGTGGAAGGAGCTGTGCTAGATCAGCTGATATAATTAGAAAGCTGGGACAAGGAGATGAGCTCCTGTGCCCAAAAGCTGGGCTGTTTTTCCCAGCTCCAGCAGCTGGGCTAATAAAAGCTCCGACCTCCCCCTGTGCATCATCTCCAGCAGAGCCTGGGGCACTGCCGTGCCTGGGAGCTCCCCCATTCCAGCTTCTCCAGGGATGGGGCATGGACAGCTGCTCTGGCCACTCAGTGTCCTCTCAGCCCCTCACCTGAGCCCACTGGGCAGTGTCTGTCCCCCCAAAACCACTCTCCAAGTTGACTTTGCCAACCAGCTCCATGTCCAGGTTGTGTCTCTTCGTGTTTTGGTTCAGGCAAGAACCCCCAGATGGGCCCAAAATGACCCTAAATGAGCCTAAAAGGGCAACCTGCTTGTAAAACCCTCAGGCCAAGCCCTCTGGTGATGGTGAGGAGATGGTGGGTTTGTTTGGGAACATCTCCACCAAATGAAATGACAGACTGGGAGAGCTGGGGGTGTTCAGCTTGGAGAAGAGAAAACTCTGGGGACAACTTCCAGCACCTTCCAGTGCCTAAAGGGCCTCCAACAGAGCTGGAGAGGGACTTAGATGGGATATTAGGGAAAAAATCCTCCCTGAGAGGGTGGAGAAGCCCTGGCACAGGGTGCCCAGAGAAGCTGTGGCTGCCCCTGGGTCCCTGGAAACGTCCAAGGTTGGACACGGCTTGGAGCACCTGGGCTGGTGGAAGATGTCCCTGCCATGGCAGGGGTGGAATGAAATGTTTTTAAGGTCCATCCCAATCCAGACCATTCCACGATTCTGTGAAATCCCAACCCCACAAGCCATGGAAGAAGGAACTCAATGAGAGATCTCCATTCATCTGCAGACCCACCTGGTCTCCTCTGGCAGCACCGACTCCCCCTGAGAACCCCCAAAACCTCCAAACTGACCTCACAGCCAGGATTTTATAGGATTTAGCCACAGGGAAACCCTGGCTATTTGGGCAGTGCAGAACACACCTGGGCAGGCTGGGACAAGCAATATTCCTGCTGCATTTCTGGGACATGTCCAGCTGGTTAGGAGAGGAAGGAATGGACCCTTCTCAGGGCTGGAGGGAAGGGAACATGGAGAGCCAGAGAGAGATACAGGCTCCACAACAACAAGGTGCCTTGAAATCCTGAGCCTACAGAGAAAATCAGTCCCGTGGGTGTTTAGGAAAGGCACGTGGGTGCAGGATGAGACCCAGCCTGGTGCACTGGGCTCGTTCTCACCTCCCCTGCAAAACAAACCCCTCATCCCATCCTGCCCAACTTTTCCCTGGCAGGCACGGATCTGTTGGGCATCACTCCACAAACCTTCCCAGCAGGGAACCAATTCCCTCCAGTGCTGGACAGACAGACAGTCACTGCTTATCCCAGCTTTTCATTCCTGGTTTGGATCATTATTTTTATTACTGGTGCTGGGCTTCCAGAGGAAAATATATCTTTGGGCCACGTCCCAAGGGATTTGGTTAATTCGTCACCCGCAGACGCACAGATATTTATTTAAAAGCGCCTCTTGTTATGTTACTTGGCAACTTCCAAGCCCGTGTGTTTCTGCAGCTGATAAATATTTGTGAGGTTGGTTGTGTGAAGAGCAGCATGTGTTAATGATCTGATTGCCTTTTTCCCGGGCTCCCTGCAAAGGGAACGGGCTCTGCTGGCCATTGGAGGAGAAGGAGCTGGAGGTGCTGGGCAGCAGCGACTGGACACGAGCCCAGGGGTGCTCGGGTGGGCAAGAGGCCAATGG
The DNA here is from genome assembly GCA_013186435.1 of Turdus rufiventris. Lineage (NCBI taxonomy): Eukaryota > Metazoa > Chordata > Aves > Passeriformes > Turdidae > Turdus > Turdus rufiventris. Next base: position 799,753 of record PYHW01010656.1, on the reverse strand, counting down.
CACCTGGATTTTGTCAGGAAGGGGGTGGCAGCAGGGCCACTGTCCCCTGTGCTGGCACTGCTGGGGCACCTCCAGTCCTGGGGGCAGTTTTTGAGCCCCTCAAAACAAGAAAGACTTTGAGGGGCTGGAGAGAGTCCAGGGAAGGGAGCGGACCTGGGGAGGGAGCTGGAGCAGCAGGAGCAGCTGAGGGAGCTCAAAGGGGCTCAGCCTGGAGAAAAGGGGGATCAGGGGGGACCTTGTGGCTCTGCACAACTCCCTGACAGGAGGGGACAGCTGGGGGGGGGTCTGGGAACAGGGACAGGAGGAGAGGGAATGACCTCAATTTGTTCCAGGTTGGACACCAGGAAGAGGTTCTTCATGGAAAGGGTTGTTAATCATTTGAAAGGGATTTCCAGGGAGCTGGAGGAGTCACAATCCCTGGAATTACCCGAAGAATGACTGGATGTGGCACTCAGTGCTCTGGTTTAGTTGGGGTGGGTGGTGGTGTTTGGTCAAAGGTTGGTACTCAGTGATCCCTGAGGTGTTTTCCAACCTGAGTCTGGGATTCTGGGATTACCCCTGTCTAAACCTGGAGCATCTTGCTGGCTCTGGAGCATCTCGCTGGCCTGTGGTCAAGATTTGGCCCTGAAGGAAAGAGAGGCTCATGATGGGCTCAGACAGAACTCATCCTTATGAGTCAGGAACCAGATAAAGCCAACAGGACCCACATCTTCATGGCAAACCCCCCATTTTGTGAGATGGAAACACAGCCAAAATCCCAGTGAACCTGATTGCCAGCCTTGCAGGAACCCCTGCAGCTCCTGCACAGCTCAAGGGGACTCTGAGCTCCCTCTGCCAGGACAGCTCCAGCCAAACCTGGATCACAAGGCACGAGCCACCCCAATTTCCCGATCGCTGCCTTAACAGTTCTCTTTGCTTCTCCTGCTGTTTAGGGAGCTCCATGGACCTTCCCACCCATGGTGGGGCTCAGCCTGGTCCTTTCCCCCATGGAGGAGCTGTGGGGTGATGGAAGAGCTGAGTTTTGGGTGAACCAAACCTGGATTATTGCAGGATCTCTTGGTCCACCCCCACCTCCAGGATGGAGCATCACAGCCTGGAGCCACCGTGTCCTGCAGGAACCATGGAATCCTGGAATGGTTTGGGATGGAAGGGACTCCCTAGCCCAGGCTCCTTGGAAAGAGCTCCCACAACCAGAGGATGAACCCAGGGGCCCAGCACAGCTTTTCCCAGGGAGCAGAGATGTGGGGCAGCCAGAGGGGTTGGGGGGTCCCTGCCTGCTCCCCAAACCCGAGGACAGGGGTGTCTGGGCTCCTGGCCTCGTGCCTCCATTTCACTTTCAGATCCCTCAAATAATAACCGTGTTTGCCAGCTCCTGTGACAGGAATGACTAATGGGAAAGATCCTCTGTGAAGAGAAACAAGAAATCTCCTGTTTCACCCTTTGTTTGCTGGATTTCTCTGACAGCCTCGGGCATGGCTCAGTTCAGATTTTAAACCCTTCAAGAGCTCCAGCAACACCCTCTTAACCCTTAACTTTCCCTGTCGGGATAAAACTCCCTCCAGAAACTTTTTTGCAGCCAGTTTATCCACATTCCTGCTCCATCCACATGGAATTATCACGCAGCGAGTGCCTCCGACTGCTGATGCAACGTGGTTTTCACAGTGCATGTGGAAAACACCCTCCCCATCTGCCTGTTTTTTTTTTTTTTTTGCAAGTCAGGGGACCTGTCTTCCTGCCTCTTTTCCCGTTTTTCCTCGGGATGGGTGATCAAAGGTGCCCTTCTGGTGGTGATGGAAGCAGCCGGGGGTGCCCAGGGCTGATGATGCAGCCCCCAGGGAAGGGGGGCTCTCCCAAATCCCACCTCTTGTAGGACAAGCTGCTGCTCTCTCCCAGATGCTGGACTTTCAGCTGCTTCTCTCCCTGCTCCTTTTAGATCTGGAGAGGGGGGCTGCGAGTTGATCCCAGCCCGGTGACCCAGCAAGGATGAGTTTGAGCAGGAGGGGATCTTTTGCCGGCATGGAGACATCAACCCGCTTTTGAAATGCCCACTCCTGCCCCGGGGAGCCAGCGGGGACAATTCCAGCCCCTCCACACATTCCTCCCCGTCCCTGTTGCCATCCCACTGGGGACAAGGTGCCCGCTGCCCCTGGGTGAGCCCGGCCACCGCAGACAGGGGCTCGCACCGCTCCGGCATTTCCACGCCTGTTTGCAGCCCGTTCGCCTCGCAGCCTTTGCAGAAAATAAATTCCCCAGCCAGGCTGAACTCGGATGACAGCATCGCTGCTATATTTAGCCACGGCAGATCGCCTCTCCAACCAGGGCCACACATAAACAAACGGAGCGCGCCTGGAGAGGGCACGGCCGGGGATGGAGCATCCTCCCAGCCCTGCCTGCCCCGAACTGCGGGTTCCCTCTCAATGCCAGCACCTCCCTGGAGGGCTCAGCGCTGGCACAATCCGCCGCCGAAGCGGGTTTGAGGGTGAAGGATGTGCTGGAGGAGAGCGTGGAAAGCTGAGTTGCCAAAGGGGCAAGAGCATCTCCCGGCTGGGACTGCAGCCGCTGGCTCCCAGCCGGAATTCAGGCAGCTGTCGGCATCTCCCCACTCCCGTGGGCTGTGCTGTGGGGTAGAAAAAGCCTGAAAATGCCCCGCTAGAGCTGTGCCCGCCCTTCCTACCTCCAGTGCACATCTCCCTGCAGCCTTCCCGCTGCTCCTCTCCCTGTCCGACCCTCTGCGTGCAGCGGCGCGGGGATGGATGGAGCTGCGCGGGGACTCACGGGGTGTGGAGCTCAGGAAAGAGGTTGCTGATGTGCAGCAGGGTCCCTGCCTGCCTCCCTGGCAGGCCTTGTTCTCCTTGCCCAGCTCCCCACGTGGGGAAGGGGAGGGGGATGCTCGGGAGCGCTCCGGGAGTGTTCAAGGAGATGCTCAGGGGATGCTCAGGGGATACTCAAGGAATGCCCAGGGGGATGCCCAGGAGGGTGTGGAGCATCCAGCAGCCCAACACCGTCCTCTGCAGTACAGGGATCATTGGCCTGGCGACCGCTGGCAGCCACAGGTCCCCAGGCTCTCGCCTCAGCTCCGAGGAGGGGACGGGGTGGCAAAGAGGGTCCCTGCTCCCCCCGGGCACACCCAGAGCCGCGGCCGGGGCTCTGCGCTGCACTGCAGCAGCTCCAGCCCCGCTCTCTCCCGGAGAGGTGGCACAGGGGATGCTCACCTTCACCCTCCTCCTGCTCCAAGCCCGGCTGCGGGGCCGGCGAGCGGGATGAGCCATGGGGAGGAGCAGCAGCCCTGCTGGGGATGGATGCTCCGTCCTGCTGGGGATGGAGCCCGCGGGGCTGGGACCCCCGGCAGCAGCGGGCAGAGGGGTGGCCGTGCACCCCTGCCTCGGGACCACTCCATCCCTGCAAAGCCAGGGAGGCACCGGTGCCTCGTGGGGTGATGTCCCAAGCGGGGATCCCCCAGAAACGCTGGATAGCCAAGTCCTCGCAAAGCCGGGGGGGTGTGGGCTCCTCCCGGGGTGAAGCTCAGGCGGGGAGCCCCATGTCGTGACGTCCCCCCGCGTCCTCCCTCCCTCCCCACCGCCGCTGCTGGGCGAGGGCCACCCAGCACCGAGGCAGATGACATAATTCCCAGCAACTGCACGTTAATCACTCGGCCGCCAGCGAGCTGCTCGCCGTGAATCCAACCCCCAGCCCCAGCCACCGCTCCCCTCCCTGACATCACCGCCAGAGAAATGAAGAAATAAATAAAGGGAGACGAGGAAAAGGTGACGAGGGGTAATAAGCTGGTCCTGGCACGGCACACAGGTCTGCCCCCCCGGCGCTCCTCCCCGCCTCGCACTCTATTTTTGGGTGCTGTCACATCCCAATGGCCCCGCGGGGCCAAATCCAGGCAGCTGCGACTTTAGGCACAAACACGGCTCCCTCCCCTCCATCACACCCGAAATCGGCGCTGGCAGCCCATCCTCCACCCCACCCCCTCCCCAAAATCCTCCCCTCCCCCCCCAAATTACATCTGGGTGGGTGGTTCAGGCGAGCGAAGCTCCAGCATCAGGTCCCCCCAGCTCGCTCTCTGTGCACCCCACCTCTCTCCACCCCCAAGAGAACCCCCCCCCTTGTCACCCCCCCACCCCATCCCGCCTCCCCCCTCTCCCAGCACCTCTTCCCAGTTCCTCCCAGTCGCTCCCCAGCCCGATCCTTACTCTTGGCGGGGATGCTGGGGCTGCCCGGCAGCGATGGCAGCGATGCGCAGGGATGGGGCCGGGATCAGGGATCGCAGCCGGGCGGCCGCTGCCGTCCGAGGGGTCTCATCTCATTTTGTCCTGTGTCACCAATCCACACACACACACACACACATTCGCAGCCACGTTTCCCCCCCCTTCTTGCGGCAAACGGCGGCCAGCCCCGACCCCACCCCCTGTCACAGCAGCAGCCTAACAGCGAGGACCGGGAGGATGGAGGAGGATCTGCTCGCCTTCCCTTTAACTCTTCCCTCGCCGCCCCCCCAGGACAGGGCTCTGTCCCCGTGGACCTGGCTGGGGATGCTGCGATGCTGCGATGCTGCTGGGACCTCCCTGACATTGTCGCCTTCCCCCGCAGGACCCTGGGACAGGGGATGTGTGGGGTCTGCCGCTGCCCTGGCTCTGTCCCCCGCAGCCTCATCGCCCTCGTGCCCCCCAAAAAAGAGCCCAAAAAAGAGGTGAGCCCTGCCATTGCTCCAGCAGTGGGGCAGGGGGTGTGTCGGGGGCACAGCCGGGGTTTGAGGTGACAGACAGGGCTGGGGGTGGGAGCCAAGTCTGTCTGCCCATATCCACCACGAAAATCCCATTTTGGTGCCCATTTCCAGGAGCAGAGCCCTTTGGGGTAGAGGGGGCACAACCTGAATCCCTGGGGGTCTGCAGTGGGGGTGGGATGGAGATGTAAAGTCAGTGTGGAAGAAGAAACAACTTTTCCCATCCTATGGAGAATCCAAGGACCTGAGCTTGTGGGGAGGGGGGAACAAACTCCCCAAATTCCCTCTTACATGGATGAGCTGGAAAAGGGACATCCAAATGGCCAAGGCAGCACCTGACTGTGACATTGCACAGAGCTGTCTTCTCCAAGGAGAAATGAGAGGTGCCAGAAGCAAAAGGAAAAGGGAAAGCTCGTGATGCTGTCCATGGCTGGTGGCACATGTCCCTGCTCCAGGCTTTTCCCTGCAGCAAGTTTAGGACCTGCAAACACTCTGCTTCTCCCCTTGGCCTTTCCATGGATTTATGGAGGTTACACCCCTCCTGCTCATCTGTCAGGAGTCCCAGGAGGGAGGAAAGAGGCAGGAATTGCTGCCACTGAGTTCTGCAGCTTTCCAGTGAAATGGCAGGGCAGGTAATGAATTATTCCTGCTAGCAGTGCTGGGCAGGCCCTCGACTGCTCCCCCAGAGCTGCAGGCTGTATCTCCCTGCACAGGTTGTTGCTGACAGTGCTCCAGGGGCTGTGTGTGATCCTGCTTGGATGGAAAGGGCAGCTGAGGCTCCCTGATTTACTCACAGCCCATCACCTTCGAGGACTGGGATTAGACTGGCTGGGCAAAGCCACCTCTGCTGTGGGTGGGATTCTGCTGCTTCCACCAGCACTGCCAAGCAATGGAGCAATTCAGGTCCTGCATGGGCAACTGGGGGGTCCGGTCCTGTCCTTCCTGTCCTTCCTGGGCAGCCTGGGCAGCTCTGAGCCTGGCACTGCAGCCTCTCTTGGGGGTCATGCAAGGATAGGAGGTGTCCTATAGGAAGATCATGGAGCTTCTCATGCTGCTCCAGCTTCAGATGAGCTCTGCTCCAATTGTCACCCCACCACACACCTCCAAATGTGGGGCTGCTCCTGCTGGGAGATGAGCTGCAGCTGCACTGAGTGCTCCTGGACACCCCGAGGGGATGAACAGGGAGTCTGTACATGTCCTCCTACCCAAAATGGGTCATTCCTAGGCTGGGGCGGGTCCAGTTTTGTAGCTGAGAATCAGAATCACAGAACCATTTAGGTTGGAAAGGACCCCTAAGATCACCGAGTCCAAAAGTTAACCCAGCCCTGCTAAGAGATGCTCAGGTGGTGTTACAGTTCCACCAGCTCAGCTCAGCATCTGGTCCCCAGCTGCAGATGTCCATGGACACCCAAGGAAAAGCAAAACAGAACAACATTTCCCCTTGGCTTTCTCCAGCACTTTCAAGGGAGAGGTTTTGGCCAGGTCCAGACATCCCTGGGAGCTGAGAACCCTCAACGAGTCCATCCCCACTGCAAGGTGCTGCCTCCTTGGGTGGGTTGAAGCCCAGAGTCTGCAGGACACCCCCCATTCACTCTCCCATTGCATCACTGAGCCTTTTGATAAGTTTTGATAAGGATTATCCAGGGAGCAGCACTGGGGCTGCAGAGTTTTCACTCTCCTCCTCCACACTCCTCTCCAAGCGCTTGCAGATGGAGATTCCCTGGATGAGCTCTCTCCAGAGGACAGCACTCTTCCCCCAGTCCTCATCCTCAGCCCAGCCCTGCTAACACCCCGAGTGGACTTTGTTTTCCCTTGTTTGCCGAGTGTTTTGTGTGCCTTGCTGTGGTGATCATGCTCCAGCCGTCAGCTTGCAGCGAGTCCCCGGGAGAAGGTGCCAACTTTAACATATGCCTGAACAGTTCTTTTCAGACATATACAAACTGGAACAATGCCTCGCTGGGAATATGCTTGTTGGTGCAATTTGCCAACTGTGGCTTCAGATCTGCTCTTTTCAGCACGCACCAACTATTTGTAGATGGTGCAAAAGCTGGGATCGCTGTGCATGGAGGGGGTCTCTGGAAGGCTCTGTCCAGGATGCAGGAACCAGCAGGGAGCACAATCAAGGGCTGGGCAAAGACCTCTGAGCATCACAAATAATGATCAGATCAAACATTTTGCTGCTGAGAACCTCAATCCTTTTTTCCTTTTGCTTTAGGAAAGCCAGCACTGATTTCTCCACTGCCTGAACCGTGAGCACGTTCTCACCCGGTGCAAGCAGGACTTGGCTCAGCTCACCCCATTTTCTGGGTTCAGACATCTCCCAGTGTTCCTCCATCCCTGGGGTTCACCTTTCAGGTAGGACACCACCAGGATGTGACTCTGGTGCCACTCAGGGTGACTCTGTCACACCCTTGGAAAAAAGGAATGACCAACCCTGGCTGGCTGTTCCCCTAATTTCTTCCCATGGCTTTGTAGACACCATGGCAATGTCTGAAGGAAATCTGGGAGGGTGATAACAAACTGGGGCTGGGGTTGTGCCCAGGGAGATAGCCAGGCTTCCCAAGTGGGCAGTGAAGGCCCAGTGGTGAATTTTCTCATCAGCAGCACCGGTGAAGACACAGCTCTGCCCTTGCCCACGTGCCAGCCTTCCTCTTGCAAACTCCCAGGGCAGGGATCACGCCCCATTCCTCATGGAACAGTGCTGGATGTGGAGGTGCCCATGAGGAGCAGGAGGGTCAGGGCTTGAACTGCCTGTTCCCCATGGAGGGCTGCCAAAGGCAGAAGTGTTTGAGATAGCAAATCATCAAGGGACCATTGTTCACAGCAACCTCGGTGGAAATATTTGTGTGTGTGCGTGTGTGTGTGTGTGTGTGCTGGCATCCAATTTGGCAATGGTTACTCAGCACAAGTGGGCGGCCTGTCCCTTTCTCTCAGCTGGAGCCTCCTCCTCCTCACAGGGCCCCAGAAGAGGGATGAAAGGAGAGCAGATGGTTTGGGGGTGCTCAGGAACACCAGTGCCAAGGGCTGTCTCATCGTGGCAGGCTGAACATGCTCGAGATCAAGGAGGTCCCTCCAAGTAACCAGGAGGTGCAGGAGCTCTGTGAGCAGCTCTTGGCAATGTCGAGGGGTTCTGGGTTTTGAGGAGAAGGAGCGGGAGCTGAAATCTTTGGGGCATCATGCAAATAAGAAGAGATCTTTGGGGTATGGGATTCTGTATCAAAAATTCTCTTCACAAGCCCAAAGGAATTTGAAGAACTGATGCTGAAGATGGACTTGGGACAAGGGATGGAGGGACAGGACACAGGGAATGGCTTCCCA
>PYHW01010656.1:729673-764770 GCA_013186435.1 Turdus rufiventris | reverse complement strand
AGAGCAGCCCTGAGGACTCCATACAACCCCTTCCAAACCTTTGTCCTCCTTGAGCAGCACTTTGAGCTGCGCCCTGACCCCAAGGAATGTTTGTGCTGAAAGTGGAAATGGTTTCAAACTGCCAGAGGGCCGGGTTAGATGGGATATTGGGCAGGAATTGTTCCCTGTGAGGGCGCTGAGCCCTGGCACAGGGTGCTCAGATTTGCTGTGGCTGCCCCTGGATCCCTGGAAGTGTCCAAGGCCAGGCTGGACGGGGTTTGGAGCAGCCTGGGACAGTGGGAGCTGTCGCTGCCCATGGCAGGGGTTAGAAATAAGATGATCTTTAAGGTCCCTTCCAACCCAAACCACTCCATAGTTTTATGACTCCATGGTGCTATGGGATTTTATCGAACAGCATCAACCCCACCCTGAAATTAGTCAGGCCCTGGCACCTGGCATTTAAGGATTCCTTTAAACCTTCTTCATCCTTCATTTTCAAATAGCCAAATTTTGTGGCTGCCCCTGGCTGTGTCCAAGGCCAGGCTGGATGGGGTTTGGAGCACCCTGGGTGAGTGGAAGGTGTCCCTGCCATGGAGGGGGTGCAATGAGATGAACTTTAAGGCCCCTTCCCACCCAAATTTCACGATCCCATGGCCAAGCCCTTCCTTGGAGCTTCCAGCTCCGGTCTGAGCTGCACCCAGAGCTCGGCTCACGGCCTGCCCAGGACTCGCCCCGCCGTGAGTGCCATTAGCCACAGACAGAGGGACACAGCTGGTGACACCTCAGCGCGATGTGACCCCAAACTGCCCAAAATTCCCTGGGACGAGGCGCGATGCTCTGCGCTGCCGCAGCAAGGCACACGCACAAATGCAAATTAGCGAATGCAAATTAGCTAATGAGCTCGCTGCTCCTGCCCTGGATTACACCACATGTGCTAAGCAGCTTTACTCGGGGTGTTAGGCTGGGAGCATCCAGCTCCCGAACACTCGGGAGCCTGTGGAATTATCGCCAATAATTCCCCGCTCCGGCTGTTCCCAGCCCAGCTCGGAGGATGCTGCGAAGCATCTGCTGCCCGATTTTCATTTCTCCTGCTAAACGAAGTCAAACTCGGCAGCCTTGCTTGATGGAGCCGCGATAGCCCGGTTGTCACCTCGGTGTCGCAAGGCTGGGAGAGCCCCAGGGGCGAGCAGCCCCTCTGCCAGGGCTCGGGGCAGCCCAGAGCTGCTCTGGTCCTTGGGTCGCCCTCCAGGGCTCGGGGTAGCCCAGAGCTGCTCTGGTCCTTGGGTCGCCCTCCAGGCTCCGGGGATGCTTGGTTGAGTTGCCATGGCAATGCTGGCGGGAGGGGGATGCGAGAGGTGCTGCTGCCATCTCCTGGAGGAGCCGCCGTGGGAAAGGGGTTTGGAAGAGCGAGGGGAGGATGGAGATGGCCCGGGCAGAGCTCAGCACAAACCTGGGCAGGGACAGCGGAACCGAGGGGGCTGGGCACAGCAGAGCTCACCTGGGGTCACTGGGTGTTGGCAGAATGTCACCCTGAATCTGCGGGATCTCCCCAAAAAAACATTAACGATTCCAATGGCCATGACCCCAAATCATAAAGTTGAAAAACCCTCAAAGATCATCCAGTCTAATCATTAACCCAGCACTGCCAAGGCCACCACTTCCCCATGTCCCCAAGTGCCACATTCACACAGCTTTTAAATCCTTCAAGGGATGGAGACTCCAGCACTGCTGGAAAACCCTTTGGGTGAAGAATTTTTCTTAAATATCCAGGCTAAAGCTCCCCTGGCCTGGCCTGAGGCCGTTCCCTCTCCTCCTGTCCCTGTTCCCTGTTCCCAGACCCCCCCTGGCTGTCCCCTCCTGTCAGGGAGTTGTGCAGAGCCACAAGGTCCCCCCTGATCCCCCTTTTCTCCAGGCTGAGCCCCTCTCCAGCTCCCTCAGCCCCTCCTGGGGCACCAGACCCTCCTCAGTGTCCTTTGTGTCACAATCATCCCTGCAGTGCCAGCACAGAGGACCTGCTGCACCCCAATACTGTCACGAACCAGGATCATGCCCAGAAGTGCCCACATTATATTTTAGGAGCTTTGGGCGCATCCTGTGCTGGACTGGGAGGACTCTGAAGGGCTGGTGAGGTCAGCCCCAGGATGGAGAGAGGCTCAGAGAGGTGGCTGCTGCAGGAAGAGAACTCTGAAGGGGTTAATGGCACCCTGAGTGCCCTGATGGAAGCAGCAGCAAGGGAATGAGGCGGCAGCTCGGGGTGCAGATGGCAGGGGATGGCTGTGAGGTTCCTGTGCCTGTGTGGAGGCACCACAGCGAGCGTGGGATGTGCTGGAGCTGCAGCTCAGCCTCGTTTCTCAGGGTTACAACCAAGAGCTGCAGCTTTTGCTGCACTTTCCCACCTGTTCCCATCCTTCCCATCAGCAGGGTCTCACAGGGACCAGGGATCCTGTGGGAACCCAGAAACCTGGGATTTCTGGCACTGCCCCTCTGGAGAACACTGCTTTTGACCTGAGGCCTTGGAGAAATCCAAATTTGAGTGATGGAGTTAAACTCACAGGTAGCTAGAATAGAAATGTGTGAACGTGGTGAAGGGTTTTGAATTTGAAGGTTTTAGAATATAATAGCAGGTATAAGACAAGTTGTCTCCTTTCTGTCTTCTTCTTCATGGTTTCAGCAGTAATTTCTGGTTGAACAATTAGTGCTGCACTGAGGGTCACAGGAGTTTGGTTATTGGGTCAAAAGTATAAATAATACAGGTGTTAATTCTCTATAGGACTGTTTAGTTTTACAAGACTCTATAACTTGCTAAATTCTCCTCAATTTTGCTCACTTTTAACTGGCAGCTAGAAGTGTTGCAGAACTCTCTGTACTTTAGATAAGATTTAATAAACAACCAAGCCCGAACACGAGAAATTCATCTCCTTGGTGTTTTTAATCCCGACTCTGAGTGAAGACAGAAGAAAATGAAAACAAGTCACTAATCAAGTGGTGCAGGTTCCACCTTCACAGGATCGCAGCCCACAGGACGGACAGCTCAGCTCCTGGCTGTGAAGGTGACACGAGACACGTGCCAGGCTGGATGGCAGGGACACGAGGCAGGAGAGGAGAGACACTGCATGGATTCCTGACATTTCAGGGACAGAGCCACAGGAGCTGGAACATAGAACTGCTTGTGCTAAAGGCCAGAAAAACTGGCCTTTTATTAAATTATTTTAATTTAAAGGTACTAAAGGATTTAAAATGGGGTAGCCTGACCCTGTGCTTGGTCACCATCACCCAGGGAAGTGTCCCCAGGAGCTGCCGTGCTCCCATGTCCTCATCCCACCCTGGGTTTTTGTTTTGTTTCTGTTTTTTTCTGTTTTTAACAGATGAGAGATTTGCAGCTTTGCAAGGATTGTCCCATCCCAACCTTCTCCTTCCTTGGACATCCATGATCGCAGTGATCCCCTGAGCCCTGCCCTCCCCACAGAGCTGCTGCCAGAGGAGCGTTTTCCTAGCAGGAGGATGGGGAGAAACAAAGCTCTTCTGGGAGTGGGAGACGGCCCAAAGCTACCAGGATACCCATGTCCTGCTCCAAGACCCACATTCCTGACCCCAGGGTCCCCTGCCTGGCCTGTTCTGCTCTGTCCCCTGCTCTTAACTGGATGCCGGCAGGAATTTTGCCCTCTGACAAACCAGGAACCTCTGTGCTCTGCAGGGACCTGGATCACCTGGCCAGGAGGTGTTTTAGGAGGTGTCCTTCCCTCCTACACACCCGAGCACTCTGCAACCACTCCAGCCCTGCTTTTAGGTCAGCTTGAACAAATCTTGGGTCACTGAAAGGTCTGAAAAAGAGACTGAGAGGAATTGTGCCTCTCTGCTGGACTGCAGCCCACAGGACCTGTGGGTTTTAGGGATAACCAGCTCAGGTGCTTCACTTCAGAAAGGGAAGGGCTGGTCTTGGACTCCAAAGAGAAATGAACTCGATCACTGGGCAATGAGTAAACCTGGAGTTGTTCCTCTGATCTCAACCAGTTCATCCCACTATGAGAAACCTTTTGAAGAATCATTTTGGTTTGGGTTGGAGGGACTTTAAGCCCATCTCAATCAGGGCCACTTTCCACTATCCCAGATTTCTGCAGGCTCTGTCTAGCCTGGCCTGGAACACCAGGATGGGTGAGGAAGGCAAAACAAACCTGGAGCAGGTGGGCTGGGAAGGGCTGGGGCACTCCAGGTGCGGGGTTTTATCCCAGGGCCAAGCAGCTGTCACTCTTTGTTCCACCTTGTCCCCAGGGATAGAAAATGTCATTTTTTGATGTATCCAGAGAGATCATAAAATGTTCTTCTGTCTTTAGGGCAGGAAGGAGATAATTCCCCCTCCTTTGTTTTACTTTTTCTTTTGTATCAAAGAAGATGAAAAGAATTAAAGTCCCATCCCTGCAGCAGGCACAAAGCTTCCCTGGGTATCAGCTTTTTAATATTTTTTTTCCAGGGATCCCTGAAGCCACAGATTGATATTAATGATCTGGATTTGCTTTTGGGGTTAAAAAGAAAGAAATCTGTGAATGCAGAACGTGGCTGTTCCTGTGCAGAGGGGAATATTACAGCTTTGTGATTCACTGCCATCTTGTGATATTTAACATTTTCCTAAAATGATGAACATGCAACATGAATTAGAACAGAACCCCAAATAAGAAGAAAAAAAAAAAAAAAAAAAAAAAGAAATCTGTTCCCAGTATCCATAGTTACAGAGAAAACTCAAGAGACCCTGAGGGTGAAGAGCAGAAAAACTCAAATCACAAAGAAATCAAATGAAAAGTTGTGGCATTTGTTGCTTTTAAGTTTATTTTTTAACTTATAAACACTTTGCATAAACTCCATTCTTCTATCAGACAAAAAGCTGGAGTTTTCCTTGATGAGATCTCACCTTGTGTGTTCTGGAGACAAAGTTATATATTTTATTTTTTTGCCCTTTGCCTTTGGGTGGAATGGTAAAATTAGGACAAGTTGACTCCAATGAGTTTGTAACTATTATTATTATTGTTATTAATAATAATAATATTCCTTCTGTGTACAGTCAGAATACCTGGGAGTCCTGTGCTACTTCAGAGGGAAAGCGTGGGGAAAAAAACCTGCATAATGCATTTTACATTTTAATTTAATTTAATGCAGTTAAACAGAAAATAGGGAGTTTTTTGAAAGTCAGATAATAGGGGGATGTTCCACCTATTAAAATCAGATGAAAGTAGATTGGAAGCAAAAAATCAGCACCACCATCCTGGCTCTTGCAAAGAGGGGCAGTAGGAGGAGCTGCCCTTGCCCAGGGCTAATTTTGATGAGTGATTTACATTTGGAGGATTTGCAAAGTGAGGAGCCCTAAATCTACTGCCCAGAATTTTCCAGTATTTACCATTTCATCAGCGGTTTACTGCCCTGCATTTGGTGCTGACTGTGCCAGCTGGCAGCTCAGTCCCACAGAAGCACAGCCTCATCCCAGGGGTGAGGGAGGGAATTGGGGTAAAGTGAGAAAAGTCATGGCTTGAGAGCAGAGTGATGGAATGGTTTGGGAAGGGACCTTAAATCCATCCAGTCCATGGGCAGGGACACCTTCCACTGTCCCAGGGTGCTCCAGGCCCTGTCCAGCCTGGCCTTGGACACTGCCAGGGATCCAGGGGCAGCCACAGCAAATCTGGACAACCTCAGCACCCTCCCAGGGAACAATTCCTGCCCAATATCCCATCCAGCCCTGCCCTTGGCAGTGAAGCCATTCCTGTGTCCTGTCCCTCCATCCCTGGTCCCAAAACTCTCTCCAGCTGCAGGGAGATGAAATTGAATACCTAAACACTGGGGTTCATTAGATATTAGGAGAGGAGAGCATCCCAGTGCCCCCAGATTGTTCCACCCAGGACACTGGGGACAACTCCCAGCTCAGCCAGGACACCCAGCAGTGTTCCCTATTTCAGTGCCAGCAGGGAGGGAACAACTCTCTGTCCATTTGGTGTCTCTTTGGGATGTGTTAAATGTGTGCTGTGAATCCAGCCAGTGAAGGAATTTTGGAGGCACAGTCCTGAATTTCTTCCCTCTCCACTTCCACAGACACAGACTGAAAGAGCAGCTTAGGTTTGAATTGCCTCATTTAGAAACCATCCAAACAAATGGCCTGAAATTGTGTTCCAGACTTTTAACTGCCTCCTGGGACTGTGGAAGTGAATTCCTAGAGAACACCAAAACGCTCCTTTAACAGAAAACTGAGCTGATGTTGAGCAGTGGTGTCTGTTCCCCAAGGCACAGGGTCAGGGCACCAACACCCACCTGTCCCCACCTCTGCAGCTTCAGCAAACTCAGAAAAGTGCAACAATTCCTTCCAGGCAGAGCAGATTGCTCCACAGCAGTTTTCAGCACAGTGAGAAACCCCAGTCAAGTTTTTTTGTTACCTACATTATTTTCTCCTGGCTCATGTAAATCCCCAGGCTCACACTTCACATGCAGCACAGCACCCCCAAAAAGAGATAAAAGATGAGTTTTGCTGAGAGGATGCAGCTGGGTAAAAAGAACAGGACTGGAAATGGTGGGAGAGGATCACAGCCCTGTCTTACCCCAACCCTGTCCCTGCCCACTTCCAACACAAACCTCTGCAATTCTTTCAATATTCTTGATTTTATTACAAGAGTGATTTAAAACAGAACAAAAAAATAATGGCAAACCCAAGCATTTTTAAAAATTTAATATGCAATCTGTAAGTAAGAGACTTTACAAGCCTCAAATGTGAAATATTTCAGCACTCAGGACGTGCTGACCTTTCACACCAACACGTGGTGCTGCTGGAACTCCCCTCTCCTGCACTCTCACATCCAGAGATGAACAGGAAATGTTTCCTTCCATTGTTTTATTGCTGTCTCATCCCACTGATAACAGGCTTTTAGTCTGCTCAAGTTTCAAGTTTGGCAGAGACAAAACCTCTTGTCCTCCCCAGTTACTGTTTATTCACATAAATTCTGCTGATTTCAGAAAGGAGAACGAATGAATGATTGAAAAAATAAATATTCTTATGCAGGAAATACACTGCCCCATACAATTAATACATTAATAATCATTAACTTGGAACATTAATTGCATGACTCAGAGTGTCTGAAGTTTTTATTTAAAAACCCCCAAACCTGCAGAACACAGAGGCCACGGGGTGGGGGTGTCTGAGGCCTTCAGACACTCTGAGCTGGCTCTGACTTCAAAGGATGAATCACCAGGGTCTGGCTGCTATCAGCAGGACTGGCCTGCAATAAATGAGCCCAGTCAGCCCTTCCCTGGAGGGGTTTGTGTCTCTTGGCTGCAGGGAAATGATGCAGCTTGTCTGCAAGTCAACTTTTTAAATTACATAAATCAATATATAAACATATTTCTATAGCAGAAGTTTCCTGAAATAACCCCTGGAAGTTTTTTAACAGAGCAACGATTCCTCCCAGAGTTTCAGGATGTATTTCAGCAAGAACAAAGACAAATTTTCTTTTTACTCTTTCCTTCCAATCTGGGTGCAGCAGCCAAAACCTACACACCCATGGCCTGTGTCCACCACAAAGTTAAACAGCTCCACAGTGCAGAGCAAGCCTGGAGAATCCTGAATGAACCAACCCCAAATCTATTTGATACAAACATCAGAATTGGCAAACAATGAAAAGTTTGTTTATAGCAACATGAAACTGGCTGCCAAGGGATAAATTACCGATCTTCCTGGACTACAGGTGCACCAGTGTTTGAGTTCCTGAGCAGTCTCTGGTACCCAACTCCACCATTTAACACCAGTTCTAACAGAAGGAAAAGGAAAAACTGAGTTTGCAGCTGATGCTTCCAAAGAGCATCCTACCTTCAGGCACCACGAACGCACCGGGGAGGTTCTTGTTTGCTTTTAATGGCGTGCTTTATTCATTAAGAGGGAAAACCCCTGCAGTGTTTCTCTCAGGCCACAGTTGGAGCCACAGCTCTGCTGTCAGGCTGGAGGTTGATGAGGGAGTTGCTGGCCTGGGCCAGCTCTGCAATGGACACTCGGCCTCGCTGCTTGATGTACTGAGCCACGGCTGCCATCTCCTCTGCAGTGATGTAGATGAACTTCCCCCTGTCATCAATCACACCTGAGGGCAAAGACAGGACCTGCAGTCAGCTCTGGGCTCCCCTCTCTTCCCAGCAGGCATCACTCACTTTGGGAAGGACAGGGTTTGATCTCCTGGGTGCTGGAGCAGGGCTGTGCCAGCAGCATTCCCTGGGAATGCTCATTTTGCTCAAAGGAACACGTTCTGTGCACTGGGCACAGCTGGCTGGGAGCTCCACAGCAGCAGCTGCTCCTTTTCACGGGATCACAGACTGTCCTGGGCTGGAAGGGACCCACCAGGATCACTGATCCAGCTCCAACAATCCCACCCTGAGCATCCCTGGTGTCCAAACCCTCCCTGGGGAACCTGGGCAGTGCCAGCACCCTCTGGATGAGGAACCTTCCCCTGATATCCAAAATAAACCTTCCTGACCCAGCTCCAGCCATTCCCTGGGTGCTGTCACTGTCACAGGGAGCAGAGCTGCTCCTGGGGAGGAGCTGCAGAACTTGAATCTCCCCTCAGCCTCCTCTTCTCCAGGCTGAACAAGACAAGTGCCCTCAGCTGCTCCTCACATGGATGCCTCTCCAGACCCTTCCCCACCCTGGCAGCCCTGTTTTTCTGGTGCTCATGCTCTCAGCTGAGGCAGCTGGTGGAGAAGGGCAGAGCAGCAGGGTCCAGGAGGGCACTGAGAGTCCTTGTGGGACCCAGCCCAGCCTTGCCAGCTTCCCCTCTGGAAGGGCATGCAGCTCGGATTCCACATTTCTGCTGGACTCTGTTTTTATGCATTACACCAAGGCAGAGCTCCCAGGACAGCACACATCCTCATCCCTGGATCCAAGCATTTTTAGGGCATTTGGAAGGGTTTCCACATGTTCTTGCTCAGACAGGTGTTCTCCAGCCATGATCAGGGCAATAAATGTTTGTGCTGGCACCTTTCCCTACTTCTCCCTTGGGAAGAACAAACCTGCCCAGCACTAAACCAACTCTGCTCATGCTCAGTCTCTGCTGCCATTCCAGCCTGGACTGGGTGGGCACAGGGCTGGCAACAACTATTCACTGACTGCAGCACCCTGCAGAGCTCTGGGGTGTTTGCCTTTCCACATGCCACACCCCAGTCCAGCCTTGGAAACCACCCCAAATCATCCCTGTGTTCCCCTCAAATTCACATTTCAGGAGGCCCCATTTGCAGCTGGCCCAAAAGGCTTTCAGCAGATAAAGAAATTAAATATAAATATCTAGCTATCAAGTCCTACTAGATCCTTAAAACAGGAATGACACTGGAATTCTCCCTCTGCCACATGGAAGGCATTTTCTGCACCACAGTTCCCCTTTGTGCTTTGGCTGTCACCTGTCAGGGTGCCATCTGCCATCAGGTCCTGGATTCTGTTAATTGCATCCTGGAAGAAGAGAAAAAGGAGTAACAGACTGATCAAAAGGGAAGCAAAAAAAACCTCATTTCACATGTTCAGATAAACTACAGAGGTTTGCACTGAGATCCCTCAGGGTTAAGGAATTCAGTACTCCCACACAGAGAGATGCAATCAGCCCTTTGGTCTCTGAGGGAGGATTTTTTTTTTTTTTTTGGGATGTTCAAATTAAATCCCCTATCCCTTAAAAGAGACTTTTATTGCCATTATTGGCTGTTTCAAAGAGCAGGGGGTTATAGGAATCTTCCCATGGAAAGGCTGTGCTGTGCCATGAAGTTCCATGAAGCACACTGAGCTCCTTCTCCAAGGTCCTTGCTCAAAAATTCCATGGTTTTTGTATCTTTTCCTGCTCCTTTTAGGAGCAAACCTCTCCTACCAACCCAAAGCAAAACTTGTTGAATTTATGGCTGGGTTTACTCTACAGTTACTCCAAGCATTCCACTGCACCTTAAGTGTTGGTTTCTACAGTTCTACCTCTCTCTTTTTCTTTTTATATGACTGCAGAAGAAAATTATAATTTAGATTTTAACCAGATAAATCCTTTAAGTAACCCACTGTGCACTTAAATGGAGTTCCGGTATAAGAGGGAGACAGGGGCCCAGCAAAAATCAGTATTTCCCCAAAATCAGTGCTTACCTGTGTCCTCAAACCCAGATGTGAAGCCAAGTCCTCCAGCTGGATAACTTTTGTTTTCTGTGGAGACAAACAAGAGTTAAACTGATGAATGAGAAAGCTGGGATTGTTTTTTTTTTTTTCCATTCAAATAAAAGAAGTCCTAGTAAGCGTTTTCCTCTGATGAAAAACTCTCAGGTTACCTAAAGCAGGGAGCTCTGTGGAAAGACTGAGTGCTCTGACCCACTTAGGGCAAGACTCAAACACATCTGCCAGCGTTGATCCTGCACGTTTCCTTACATCAGGACAGGGAACAGCCATGACTCTTTCCCCCACCTCCTGAGTCTCTCAGCTTTAATTTCCAGTGTGTTTTATCAAGATCCCTTTCTTTGAGGGATGTTCCAAAGCACCTTTTAAAATGATCACTGGTGTGTATCAGCCCTTACATAAAAGCCAGGCAGGACTGGCAGCATTAAGTGCTTTAGTGTGTTTTACTGATGTCATGTGTATTAATGCCATGATAATCTTCCTAAGCAAGCCAACACCTTATTAAAATTGGCAGTGTTGGAACTGCAAATTGTCATTTTGCTTTTGACAGATTCTTCCTGCAGCTTTTCTCAGTCAGGGCACAGCCACCACTGCTCACATCTGGTTTTGTGCTTCTCTGCAGCTGCAGAGAAAACACCTGCAGTGCTTGTCTGGAGCTACTTGGTTCCTGTTTTCTTCTCTGCCAAAGTTTTAGGGGTTCATCAGTTCAGTTGCAAAAGGATGCAGTGTTTGTAAGGAGCTTGGAAAAGACAAAACTGTTGGAAAGCTCAGTTAATATTCAGGACCACATTCCTAAAATCCATGTATGTACAGCCACAGGGGCTGCATCTGACCAAATTAAATACTTCAAACAATTCCTTTGTTTCTGGTCTTGAGAGCATACTGGGAGGCCACTGAAGAAATCAAGAGAGGCTGAAATAGATGAATCTCTTTCATTAATAAAATCAGACCCAAAAGAAAGCCACACACAGATTTAGCAGTTGTGAAGTTCGATGCAGCCAAGCTAGAGAACTGAACACCATGGACTGAACACATGGAGCTGGAACCAGTCCATGGAATTCAGTTCTCAGAGCTGGGAACTGCCAACATTCGTCACATCTTCTCCTAAAGGGACTGGGGGCTTGGTGCAAAGCCACAGGAACAAGAGAAACAGGACTCAAACCTTCACTTAAAGATACTCCCCCTCTATGACCAAGTTTAGTGGAAGCTTTCCAAGAGAGATCCTGCTGGGAATGAGAGCCCAAGGGGGTGGGATCAGGATGCACCCCCACACTCTGGAATACACCACGAGATCCCAAGGGAATAAAACATTTCTCCACATGCATCATGTTCTAGAGACAGGTTTAACTCTCCTTCAGCAACAAAAGCACATCCACATTTTCCTGAATTCACTTCATTCTAGGGGTGATGCTGCTTCCCTCCAGAGCCAGAGGCTGCATTTTGCTTCCAACACCCTTAAGAATGAAGCATGGGGTGAGCTATCTCCAGTCAATGATACCAGCATGAGAAATTATTCAACAGAAGAGCTAAATTCGATTAAAAAAAAAAAAAAAGCCAATTGCTCTCAATTTATACATTTTTTTCAGACAGCTACGAGCAGCTCAGCACTGCTTCCTGTCAATGGTTTCTGTGAACAGAACAGAAGATGAGGGCAATACATAATCTATACATTAAGCACACTTTCAAGGTTAAAGAACAATACTTAAAACTTGTGAAAAAAAGCAATGCCCCAGTTCTGCAGCTCAGCTCTGCAGAGGAAATCAGGTGTGCAATATTCAGACTTCAGTTTCCAGCCCAAGTTTAATTTCTCTGACGTCAAGATGAAGTGGCTGATACAAAACTTAAGTGCTGAAACACTGAACTGGGAGCTTGTGGTTAATCTGGTCCATCCACCACAAGCCCTGGGGCAGAGTCTGCCTGGCTGTGTCATCCCTTGGAAACCTCCCAGTGCTTGTGGGAGATCTCAAGGATCTGGAATCTCCTTTTTTACCTACAGAGGTGAAAGAGAGGCAGAGAGCAGCCCGGCAGAGCTGTGGAGGGCTCTGCACTGAGCTCTCCTGGCAATCACTCCAAGGATTCCCCAAGGAGAGTTAGCCACGAGGCACATCTCTAAGTCCTGGAGATAAATCTGCTCCAAGTCCAGGGTTTTGCTGGATAATGGATGTGCAAAACCAGCCCAAAGCTGAGATTTTGGAATACAAAATGATTAGCAGCTGGCTAAGCATCCAAGTGATTTGCTTGCTAGAGAAGCCTTGCACACACATCCTGAGAGTTCAGATTCCAATAAAGGAAGAAATTCATTAGGAAAAAAGATTTGCATGACAGTGTTGGAGTGAGAGGAGAAAAATGCATCTGACCTTTGATATGGCAATAGTGAAGAGCTTTGCCCTCACAGATCAAAAGCAGGAACACAGCCCAGGTTTTGAACAGCCAGCCATACAATGGGATCAAAGGGACACTGACACACCCTGCCTAAAACAATGGAACTGCTTCTTAAACATCGAGACAACATTGGAAGCTGCATGGATAGAAAAAAGTGAAGGAATCCCAGGGAAAGTTGGGATTGAGCTTTTCAGTGCCAAAACACCCTCCTGGAACAGCAACTCTCCTTCCTCTGAGCTCAGTGGGGAGACTGCTTTGAAATCTGATGGTCACAACCAAAAAAGCCTGAATGCCCCAAATCCCAACCCACAGCAAACACTGCTTCCATAAACTCTGAGGGAGATCCACCAGGTCTGCCTTAGACCACAGGGCAAGAGCCACATCCAAAAGCCAGGACCCAGCTGGAATTCAACTATTTCAGTAATGATGGATGTGCTTGTGCTGGATCTGAAAATACACTCACTGAAGGTATCACTTTTGATACTTGTTGAATATTTAAATAAATGAAAGAGGAAGTAAAGATACCTCAGATAAAGGAGAAAAACCAAAGGCACCTTACCTTAACATATTCCAGGAATTCCATAAGAAAGCTGCGAGACTGCAGACAGCAAGGAAAAGAATTGTTATTTTAAATTCATGAGTATTAAATGCATCAAAAACTTACTGAAAGTGTTTAGATTGCATAATTTTTAAGTGCACACACTGAGACATTGGACTGGAAAGAAAAATAATCTAGATTTAATCTTCACTGACAAGTATTTTCTGAGACAGAATGTGGCTCAGGTACAATTTGTTTGCTGAAAGGTTATCGTACAATTTTTTATTTTTCCCATCATAAACACCCTGAAATAACCACACCTGGGTGAGTTTAAGCATCGTGAAGTCACACACCCAGGACATTTTGTGCAGAGGAAAACCCAGAGTGACTCAGGACCTGCAGATGGCCAAGAGTAGCACAGCACCATGGAGGCTCAAGCATTTCAGAGCTACGAAACCCAGTGCATGAACTGAGCAGCTCCACTTCAGACACAATGCAAACAGTGTGCACTGAAGTTAAAAGGAGATCAAGTTACTCTGCAACCCTGGAAATCAATCAGCCTTAATTAACTGGGTGAGATCTGGAGTCAGGAACTTGAATTTTAGCACAGGCAGCCCCAACACCACAAGGCAGAGTCAGCTTTTCTGCCAGGACACTGAAATGCTTCAGAAGTTCAGCCACCACCAGGCCAGGGTGCCTACTTCATTTCTCTCTCATTTCTGCTGCCTCCAAACAACTCTGTACGTGTTATTATTTCTGAATGTGACTTTTAAATTGCCTGCAATTCAAGTTCTAACTCCCCACCCCACCAAAGTTCTCTCAGGTTGAGATACAGGCATCGTCAACTGCTTGCCCAAGCTCTTTCAGGTGAGAACACCTTTCTCTGTCCTGACTTGGAGATTAATTTCTCCTTAACAGGCAGCTGGAGGAACATGGACAATCAACATATTTCAGCTTTAGAGAGTGTTTGAAGTGGAACACATCAATATTCAGGGATAATCTCATGTCCTGGCAGGTCAGGTACAGATTTTTGAAGAACTGTCAACAGAAGTGTGCATTTTGCTGTTCACTGCATCTTAGGGAATTTCCTAATTCTGGAATTCCAGACAGAACTCTTGGTGTTAATCCTGGTGTGATGGAGGAATTTTTCTTGATGGGGAGGGGTCCACAGTGAGAACTTGTAATGAGTCAATGCTGCTTGACATTAGGCACAAAAAGCTGTGCTCAAAGCCACTCTCAGTCACACTAAAGCAAATCCATTTAATTCCAGAGTCTCTTCAGCACAGGAGCAAATGCACACATGGCCCTGAAATAAATCCTTCCCAAGAAATGCACTGGACAGCTCAAATTGGCAGCTACAACCCAAGAGCAATTCCAGGATGTGAGAGCAAATAAATTTGTCTAACAGGTTTTCACCAGACAAAACAAGAACTCTGCCTCCCACAACAGCAAAACCTTCTCAGGTTTGCTGTGATTTTATATCAAGTATCACATTTGAACCACCATCCCCAGCAGCTCTGCAGGCAGCCTCAAGAGCAGCAGTGTCCTGAGGATTCCCTGATCAGAAGCCTTTTGAGACAAGAGCTTGGTTTTTAATTTGGTTTCACAGCAGCTCTCTTACTGTAGAAAATAAAGCCAAACCCCAATAACTGCCCCCAAGCTCCATAGGCACTTTCAAACTCCAAATTCAACTTTACTGGCTCGGTGTCTGTGGGTAAGGCAGAGCTGCTGACAGTGAGAGATGATCTGAATTCCAGAATGAGTTTTAGTTCAGTTCTCAGACACAGGGAGGACAGAACTCATTTCCAGCAAGTTTCCTGAGAGCTCTGAAACAACCTGTAGGAGTCTGGTATGAGGAAGAGCAGCATTCCCCAGGAAATACTCCAGGGTTAACCTGTGCCACAGACACAATTCAGCTTTCAAAAGCAAAAACCTTTGGCTGACTCCTACTTTTAAATTCATTTCACACAAGGCAATGCAGCAAGTCTAACAAAAGAAGGGGAACTGCAGAGCCAGCCCCACGTACCTGTTCCTCTGTCATTGCTTCTTCAACCCCTTCCTCTTCAACTACAAAACTTTCCTTCAGTTTCAGGTACTCTTCATATTCTCTCTTCTCCTCTTCTTCCTTTGCCTTCCTTTTTTCCTCTTCCTGGACAGAAAAGATGACAAGTGGTCAGTTTGCTCTTTCCCAAGTCAGGTTTTAAGTGAAGCAGCATCTTCTTTCTCTGCAGCCAGCACATAAAAACTTTTTTTTAGATTTTAAGATTCTAAGTTGTCCCTTGATGGCACAAGAAGTTCCAGTGACCATCTCACACCCAGGGCTGGTTCTCAGCAGCGCTGACAGAGGGACAAAACCACTCTTAAATAGCAACCTGCCTGCTTCATTTGCATGAGGCTGCTGCTTCTGACAGGAAGTCCCTGCCCCTCCCTGCACCTCGATGCAACCTCCACATTTTTGGTTACTGGTCCCAGTTCTGCTCTGCCACCGCAGGACACTGGGAGTGCTCACAGGGAACACTGGAGTTACACTGGTGGAGGGGAAAAGCCAGCCTGGAAAAGTTTCAAGTAGAATCAAGTTTTCAAGGAAAATCTCTTCCTTAGGAAAACTTTCTTCCAGCAAACTGTGCCTACATGGAATAGAAATTACTATATAAAGTATTTTAGGCACTGGAGGTAAGGCACGATTGTATTAACAAAAGGGTTTTTTTACATGTTGTTTGTTAACTAAAAGCTTCAGGCTTTTAGTTATCTGCAATAAAAAATCTTCATGGCTTACCCTGAAATAAATATTAAAGCCTTAAAGCCCACAATAAAGCTGACCCAGAAAACTCCAAGCCCAGCACCAGTGACAGGGTGAAGCCTGGTTCTGTGGAATTCACACCTTCACAAATCAAAATGGTGATTAAAGCTTTGGGAATGTGACAGATTACTTAGAAAATGTTTCAAATAAGAGAAGGTTTTTACAGGGAACACCTAAATTTTCAGCTTTCCGTTATTTTAATTTAAAACTTGTTTTGCTTTCTCTGACAGAAGGCAGGACTAACTTTGAAGGTTGGACTTCATGATGTCAGAGGCCCTTTTCCAATCTACAAGATTCCATGGCTCACACAGAACTAAAATGTTTCCCTGCAGGATAGTTTCTTCCACAGAGGAATTCAGGTTTGTGCAGCACCTGGTACAAAGAGATTCCAAAAGCATCTGGCTTCTGGCTCCATCACATTCCAGAGGCTGAATAAAACAGAGGAGTTCTTCAAATTTCAGTGGCCATCCCAGGGCATTCCTCTATCAATAGCAGAGGAATTGATCTTTTAAAGAACAATGATATTAATTTCTAAGTGCTTGCCATGCTACATGTCTGACATTAATATGGTAATTGCTTCCTTAAATAGCTGGAGTGTAAATATTTCTTCCATTAAAACAGGGAGAGACTGGAACAGGTCAATCAATATATAGAAAATAAATCCATATTAAAAAAGATGCCCTTTGATAAAAAACAGAGTATTTGGTCCCATTTTTATTTAATCAAATTCCCAGAAAGTCAGGAGAAAGAATCCTGCCAACATCCAAGAATGAGCAAAACAGGACTGAAAGGATCTGAGTGCTTCTGCAAAGCCAAATCCATTTTTTAAACTGCTATCTCATGAAAAATCTACAGATCTGAGGAAGCTCTTGAGACAAAACAGGATCATTTTTGGGTCATCCATCACCACAACAATTAATCCAACAGCAGATTTTTTCCTTTATATGCACTCCAGATGCCAAGAACAACATAACCATATTTCATTTGGAAGCAACTGCAATTGTTCTCTTCTTGTAAGTGCATTAAATTTAATCTTGATCCTGGAAAGAGGAGAATAATATTCTTCCCCTGGTCTGTTAGGGAGGTTGTAATTCAGCAGGATTTGAAATGAGGAAGAAAAAAAACAATCACAAAGTCTCAAAATTGCTTTGGTAAATAATTTCTAGATTGTTCTGCAAAAAAAAAGAAAAGATCAGAAGACAGTGTCCCATTTGTAACTAAGAGCAACAATAACTAAAACACATTTTCCTGCTTCTGGAAGCTGTAACAAATGAGCCAGGCTCCTTCCTGTGCTCCTTCCCTACCTGAAAAACAGCTCTTTGCATTTTCTAAAGTATCCCCAACACATGCAGAGGAGCAGCCCTGCTGTGACACTGGCAGAGCACTCACCTACCAGCCCCCCTTTTGCCAACAGTAATTTGTTTTCCAGATGCTGAATTTTGATCAGCAGAGCATTTCCAGGTGCTCTGAGCCACTGCTTTGGTAGCTGAAGTGTGCCAGCCCTCAAAGCTTCCTGGTGGTTGCAGCTTTCTCCATAACATTAAGTATTTCCAGCTGCTTTTTTTCATCTAAAAATTAAGAATTCATGCAGAGCCTCACGTGTTTTGCAACCTAAATTCACCTGTGATTCAATCTGTAGGGGGAAAAAAAGGATTTATCCAAACTGCAGCTTGGTTCAGAGCAAGAGGAGAGATGATTTTGCACGGGGAGAGCAAGGGGGAGGCTGAGCAGGGGAACCCTGGCACAGGGAATATTTATTTTTTTTTGTTCTACCCTCTAACTCTCTTCTCTCATGCTCATGGAGCAGTGTGGGAGCTGCAGGATCAAACTGAGTGTGCTGGTTTTGCAAAATAAAATTTTTGTTAATAAATTCCATCTTTTAAATCTTTAAGTTTTATACCTGCCTTATTTTTCTCTTAAATCCTATCTCAAAAAAAAAATTAAGTATATTAAAATTAACAAACCTAAACTAAACCAAGACACTGAGGCAGAAGAATTAAAAAAAAAATAAGGAATTCCATAGAAATAACCCATGGAAAGAGGCAGAGCTCCTCAAGGTCTGCCCCACAAACTGAGCCCAGGATTTGGGCTCAGCCCCACCTGTCAAACCCCACATCTCTGCACTCAGGGCAGCACAGAGTCCATGGGTGGGGTGCTGGGGAAATCCCAGCAGGTGGAAATTTGGTAACTGCAGATGCTCATCTACAGCTGCCTGCTTTTATTTTTTTTAATTTTTTTTATTTTTTTTAAAGCAGGTTTGCCTCTCTCCTCACCCATCTAAATGTTACTTGAACAGTGTAAAGATTTCTTTTTGTTTGGTTTATTCCACTGCATGTGAAGAACTAAGTGGCCCACTTTGACCACACTTTAATTGAACAAATAAATAAATAAATGAGTCACTAAACCTTCATTTTCTGTTATTTTTTTCACCCCCCTGCACACCAAGAACTTGGATGTGTAAGTAAAAAACAAACACACAGATGTGAATTACACAGGAATTCCAACCTGTACCTAACATCCTGTGTTTTACCTGCAAAAAATTGTCAACTTTCAGTTTTAAGGATAAAAATCAGCAGTATTGTAAATTTTTTTTTGGTTAAGTAATAGCTTAAGAAAAAGATGAAGTTCAATTATATGTTATGCTTTTATTTGTTTTTAATTTACCAATTAGCCAACTTGAGGTGTTTAAGTAACTTTAGCTAATGTATTAGGTTTAAATATCATGTCTGTCCAACACAACTCCAAAAAATTGGTTTTCACTCGTTTAGTCAGTGTGCCAAATTTAATTACACAAGAAAAATCAAGTCTGAGTTAAAGACATTTCTCCTTATCAAGCTACATATAAAAACCAAATCTTTTAGTGTCATCATACTTCTCTAGTTCAGTCTGCATTTAATAATGCAGCTTTTCAATTACATGAAGAATGGTTTTCATTTGTGGAAATAAAAGGAGCTCCTTTGAGGCTCTCATCACCTCACCTTGATCCCAGGGATTATTTCCAAACACATTCCCTGTGCCAGCTGCGCAAGAGCCCAACTTTTCACCAGGTGAAAGCCACAGCATCCCAAAACCTCTCTTGGGCCTCCAGCTGGAAGCACACCTTGATTTTTGGGATCAGATTGCTCAGGAGTTCTGGGGTGGAGAAAAATCTCACTGGGGGTGAGAAAGGCAAACCCTGGACACTCTTCAGGCACCACCCACTCTGTGTAATTTCTTTTTTTTGTGGCTGTTTCCCTGGTTTTTCATTCAGGAACAGCATCCTGGATCAAAGAAACTCTCTCCTCGTACAGCATTCGGTTTTGGAATTGTCAGCACAGGCTCTGCAGGAAGCCACAAGGGATTTTGCAGAGAATCATTTGGCACAGATGGATCTGTAGGATTCCTGCCCCCCTCACTGCTCAGACAGAATAAGTGTCCTTATCCCCCCAAAATCAGAAAATGAAGGTTTTTTTGCAAGGTTTTCAACTTGTACTCCCCTAGGAGAGATTAATTTTGAGGGAAGTACACTTGAAAACTGATGCTTAAATTGAAATTATCTCCATCAGCCTCTAAAAATGCACTGTTTATGTAGGAAAAATGGATATAAATATCAAACAGATAATGAAGAGCTCTGCTGAGACACAAATCTTGATGTTCACACAATAAAACAACTAAAACTTGGTGCCTCTTACATGATCAAATATCAGAGTCAAAACTTCAGGGTCAAACCTTCCAGAGGAGCTTTGTGATCCTGGCTGACCCTCATTTCTACAGCTCTGAGGATCCAGATGCAAATTTAATGCAAATTAAATTAATTTAAAGGATTTAAGTAGGTATTTGGCTAAAGTGACCAAGCTGGATCCAGGCATTTGAGCAATTTTCCAAGTTCTAAGAAATACTCTGTGCACAAATTAAATTAAATGCAAATTTACCAAAATCTCTGTGCACAGGCAAAGGAAAAAAACTGAGTTTTTAATGTGAGCAATCTGCCAGGTTTTGTCTGAAAACTCTGTTTTGCAACATTAGAGGAAGCTTACTCTCATTGATAAGGTGCTGGCTGGTAAACCAGCTCACCACCAAAAAACTCCAAGAGTGAAAGGGAAATCCCCAGGGTAAAGCAGAGCTGAAGCAAATGCCAATTCTAAAGGAGCTTCCTCAGGCCTGCAGCCAATCAGCTCAGCAGAACGCTGGAAAGGAAACTTGAATTTAAAAATACATGATCTGGTTTGCAACACTCAAGTCAAGGGGCAACCACATTTTATTTATAAGTGCATACAAATCTATTGAAATAGAAGCAGAGGGTATTTTTCTCAAGAGTAGGCAAGATTTTAGCCCCTCTAACTCCCTCAAGGTACAGTTCCCACCTGTCAGCACAATTTTAGCAGCACTTCTTGGGTGAGAGACTGGAAAAAAAAAGGTTCAAGTGGAATTTAGCTACCAAAGCTGGCTCTGTTTGTCTGGGGACTTGCCCCTGCCAGAGAACCAGCAGAAATACTCTGATCTGCTGGGGCAGGAAGGGGAAAATGAGCTCTCTGACTTACCTCACTTTCTCAGGCAAACTTCAGTGATAAACTGAATTTTTTGTGCCTTGTGGCAATGTCAGTGACCAAAATGCCTCTTAGAAAAACAGCTGCCCCCTGTTTTTTATCTCCTATCAGTCACTACTTGAGGTATCTTTCAGAATTTTGCCTTTCCACCTCCTAATTTAGGTGAGGGAATGGAATTATCACAAGTCCACAGGGCCTTACTGGTGACAGGATATTGCTTGGTGCAATGAAGAATTCCTGCTCTAGAGGAAAATAAATGCCATTTTATCCTATGTATTCCATAAACCCAGTGATCCCCTCACGGCTCACTGAGGCTGTGCCTTTTCCATCACACCATCAGTCTGTAACAAGATTGGACAGATGAGATGTTCTGAGCTCTCTTCAAAATGTTCTGTTTCCTGTTGCAGACTCCATGAAGACAGATTTAAAATAACCAGAAAACAGCTGAGCATGGACATTAGATATTGTCAGATATATTTGCTTTGATCCACGCTCCAAATGTTCTGCAGTTACTGGATTATCAACTTAGACACAAGCAAAAAAAAAAAATTAAATATTGAAAGCACTTTTCTCTGAGAGGCAGAATAATGTTCCTGATGTAGCCTGGTGGGAGGGCTTCTGTCCTCATAAATACTGGGGAAACAAATAATTTAACCAAACTAAAATAGCTGAAAATGACAGGATTTAAGTAGGTGGGTATTGGCTAAAGTGACCAAGCTGGATTCAAGCATTTGAGCAATTTTCCAAGTTCTAGGAAGTACTCTGTGGATTGCTGGGCACAAAATTTAAAAATAAACTAATGAACAAACAAATAAATAAAAACAGAGCCTTAGTTTGTATTCCTCTTTTTCCCTGAGCCTTGTGAAATAGAAGTCATGCAAATTAAATCAGAAACTTTAAATAAAGAGTTTCCTCATTCAACCAAAAATAAATTTCACAGCTCTCAACCGAACAGAAACAAAATTAAAAGAAAGTAAATAAATATTTCAGCGTGAAGAGATGCCTGGTTGAAATTTCACCTTTATTTTCTACCCAACTTTTCAACTGTGCCTGAGTTAATCCAGCTAAAAATTGCTAAAACTCAGGTTAAACCCCAGAACAACTCGGACCTGTGCTACAGCTTCCTCACAGCAGGCTGGCCCAGCTCAGGTGGAATTTGCTTAAAAATTCACCTGCCGAGCTGAGCTGTGCTGGCTGCCACCCTGCAAGGGACTGGAAGTTCCAGTGTCACTTCATGTCACTGTCCAGCCATCGTGACACAATTCCCCAAAGCACTGGAGTCATTTCAATTCATTATTCAGGGTTTCAAGAATATGAAATTCTCAGAACTTCAGGAAAATATTAAAGAAATAAATTTGTACATCTCTCTTGGAAGGGAAGCTGTGGAATTATTGCTCCTCTGGAAGTTTGGTCAAGCTGCTTTACAAAATCTCAGACTTTTCCACATCTCCTGATGTTGTAGTGCCGACATTCTCCCCCTCCAATTTCTGAAATTTTTACTGATGGAAAGGAGCTGAGAGCTCAGAAGGAAAAGGATTTGTGGGGAATGGACATTCACATAAAGATCTCATGGATACAATCCCTATGTGTAATGTATGGATTTTTTTCTAAATTGCTTTATCCTGCCTTTGACAGAGGAAAGCAAAAATTGCCTTTCCCTTTTTAAAATATTATCAGCAACACACCCCACTTACACAACCTGCACTTGAAGCAAATTAAAACAAACCAGAGACACAAATTTCCAAAAAATCCAAAAAAATTCACAGTGAGGGCTGAGGGCTGCAATTTTCCAGCTCAGGACTGTGCAGAACACCTCTGTCCTTCCCACCACACAAGCTGCAGCAAGACCAGAGCACAAAGTTCTCAGCCAGCAGCCGTGGTGGCCTGAGCACAAAAAGCAGCTCTGAAGTCAAGTTTTCCTCCCTCACTAATGAAAAGTCTTTTACAGAAGCCTTTCAGTCGAGCAGTACCTGTTTTTCTGGGTCACTTCTGCTAACATATGCACAGCTCAGGGATCTTTAATTGGGAAGCACATGCAAATACAGAGAATTAGAATGAAATCATACAAATTTCACACAACACTTGCAAAATCTGCTGCTGCTGCTGCCGCCTTTCACTTTCTGCTGGTTCCAGCTCAAAGGGAAGAGGGAAGTTGTGAAATGTCCGTCCTTAGGAGACACTCAGAGCTGGGCTGCTCAAAGCCCTGAGCTCCAAATCCTGCACGTGGCTGGAGCAGGACAGACCCTGTGAACCCTGCAGCTCCCAGAACTTTCCAGAAGCAATCCCAAAAGCTCAGTGTTTGCACAGAGGAATGCAGAAATTCCCACCTGGCGTTCCTCCTCCAGACGAATCCTCTCCTCTTCTTTCCGCCTTTCCTCCTCTCTCTTGGACTCGAGTTTCCTCCTTTCTTCCCTCTCTGCTTCTTCAGCCTAAAATAAACATGATGCAAGCCAAGCCTTACTCTTTTTTTAAATCTACATTTGAAAATTTCGTGTTATGATGCCATGAGGGGATTTCTTACCACCTTTTAGATGCCTGCTCAGAAGGAAATATCAAAAAGAATAATAATAATAAAAAAAAGCCATTATCATCTCACTTCCCCTCCCCTTCAGCACACTCAACATTGTGGTCAATTTAGAAATTACCCTTCTCACTTGTCTTATCTGTGTCTCAGTAACAGTTTTAAGTTTTGAATGTGCTAAGGAGCTTATTACAACAGATGTTGTGTCACAGAATTTCATTTCACCTCACTGGAAGTTTAGTTAGAATGGACCCTAGAAAAGCAAAAAAAAAAAAGAAAAAAAAGGATTTGGAACACAAACTGTAAAAATAAAGTGACTTCAGATGTAGCATTAACCTGGGCAGAATCTCTTACAGAAAAGCTGCAATGGTATCTTGAAATTATTTTATTTTTGTTTTTAAGCCAAAGAGGTTGTTGCAAAATGAAGGAAAATAAAAAGGATGTTTAGCATATTTTTTAAGGATTTTTTTTTCCAAGCTCTTCAGGATACTTAAATTTGAAAATATATTAAGAGGACAAGCAGAAAATATTCCAGTGGAGGATTTGGCTATGAGTGTTTCAGAGAAAAAGCCCCATCCAAGGAATTTATCTGTCTACATGGGAAAATAAAAATCAGCGTGTTTTAAAATGAAACAGGAGATTCCTTGCTCCACCAACTGATGCTTATCCAACTTCATTCAGCTTTGCTCAGATTTTCCACAAAAAAAAAAAAAAAAAAAAAGGAAAATTAAATATAATGAGTATGGAAAGTGACAAAATGATGAAAGCACTGACTGAGAAAATATTCATAATGGAAGTTTATATATAACCAGTAATTAGGTTTATTACCGACTGCTCCATCTACTACACTGGATTTAAACCTCAGGTGACACTAAAATTCCCAACTTGGATTTCAGAAGCTTTAAAAATGTTCATACAGAACAATACAAAGTCTGAAAATAAAATAAAAAACCAGAACAATTCCAAGGAAAATGCACAAACTGCTGCCCTCGGAAGGCAGAAAATCCTCCTCCCAACTCCACACCACTGAGGGGCTGGGGTGCATTTTTAAGGGGAAACATCCAAGAAAAAGAATTCAAGAGTTGAACTCCTCTCCTCCCCACGAGTCTGAATGGAAAGAAAATGAAACACAGTTTTCCATGGGCCAGCTAAAGCTGAATTTACATTTTTCAGATAAAACAACCATTTAGTGATGACACTGCCTTTGCTTTTCTTATCCCCAGTTCTCTGCTGAGCTGCTCAGGCTCTGCTCAAGACGTGGCAGGAAATTCTCACCTCTCTCTGGGCTTTCCTGGCTTGTTTCTCTTCTAATTTCCTCTGCTTCTTTGCTCCAATTTTCCCAGACACCTGAAATTCTGGCACCTCCTCGGCATCCTCTTCCTCTGCAACATTGCACAAACGACAAATTTTAAATCATCTGTCAAAAGTTCCTTGGAGGAGACTTCAGTGCTGCCTAGGAAAGCAGCAGCAGATGAAAAGGAGACACACACACTTCAGACAAGACCCTTTTAGATGGAAAAAGGAATAAAAAAAATCACACAAGACTGCCAAAGCCACAGAGCAGCAGTAACAAGGCAAACACACCACTGAAGTGAAGGCAGAAGTAAAGATTTCCTTGATCCTTTGAAGGAAGGCTTTTCATAAATATTTCTTGCTTTCCACAATTAAAAGAGGTTTTTCTCTGATACATAAATTGTGCTAATGGTTGACATTGTTTATCTGCTCAACATTGGCCTGCAGAGAATTTCTTCCCAGTTACCCTCAGGCTTTGCACAACACATCCACTGAAAAAAGTGGGATTCAGAGGCGCCCCACTCATCCGCTGGTTCCAGCCTGACAGAAATAACTTTTCAGGGATGAGGATAACAAAAAAAAAAAATCCTTGAAATGCAAATCTTGGGTCTGCCTGCAAGAAAATGACATGTAAATATTTGCCTGTTGTATGACAAATGGTTGTTTACAGAGGTGATTTCTGCAAGGCTGAAATATGAAAGGGTTTTATGCTCAAAGGCTGTGCAAATGAGGATTTCTGCTCACTCAGGGGCTGAGGAAAAAGAGCTTTTAAATGCAGCCACTTCGTCCCTGCACAAAACTCAGCAACATTTGGCCACTTTATTTGGTTTAAATCAGTCCCTGGTCCCACCAAAGCCCTGAGGAGTGACCTAAACATTCCCAGAGAAACCCTCAGCTCACTGCACAAACACCACCCAACACCTTCACAGCCAAGGCAGGCTCCCAGTGGAAGCTCCTCACACATGGATCCCCTTTCTGGGTAAAATTGGTGCTGGGAGCATCCCCAGTGCTGTTGTGCTCGATGCTGACTCCAGATCCAAACTGGAGGAGATTTGCCAGGATGTTTTCTGGAGGGAGCTCTCTCCAGAGCACCTGCCCCCCTTTTCTGGGAGCCCAAAAAGCTGCTTTGAAAGGAGCATATGGATGAATGACACTCCCCCTTCTTTTTTATGAAGAATTAAGTTGGAAACATTCTTGTTTTACTGATTCCAAGGCACAGAACGGGACTATGGCTAAAGCACCAAGACAGCATGAGAAATAAATGTATCTGAGAGCTGTGTAGGTGGCTCTCAAATAACAGCTGTTTTCAGGAGATTGAATTCATATGAACCTGGCTGCTGAGCTGGGCTTCAGAGAATTACTGGAGTCTGAGGACTGAGATGATCAAAAGGGTTCCCCTTTCCTGCAGCACACACAGAACAAGGAGGGACACTCACACCTGACACAGTGGCTTCTATAGATTTAATGATCCTTAAAATAACTTTATTTATATTTTAAATACAGCATGGAGGGGAGTTTCAAACACAGTGGGTGAGCACACCCAGCAGCAGCAGTTATTACTCCCAAATTAACAGCTCAGTTCTGGTATTATTGTTTAGAAAATAATTTCTTGCAAACACCAGAAGTATAAAATCCACCTAAGGGCTTCTCAGATTTCATCTATATTAAGATTACCTGAGCCAGAAATCTAAGGAAGGCTTGTTTTAAAGGCGTTTTTTTTTCCCCACTCCCGGATCAAACATTATTTTTGTTGTCCAGGAGCATTTCTTTCCTCCTGCTTGAAGCATCTGATGTGACCCCTTAATCATCGCTTCCCCAACAAAAGCCAGACACAGCACATGATTCAGCAGAGCTGGGGAGGTCAGCAGGGCACCAAACCTGCTATTAGTGCCATTAATATGTGCTAAATAAACCTGAACCTGCTGACAGCAACACAAACACACAGCCAAACCATTTGCTGAATCCATTTGTTGATACAGCAGAACAGCTCCACCAAAAGCAGGGAGGATTCTGCACACAGCCAGAAATTCTTTATTTCATTTCTAATTTGTTTCAGCAGCTTTTAACAATCACTTTTCACACACTCCTGGCTGTGACAGCACTGGGAGAGCCCATGGGGGGGTGAGTCCATAGGAATTTGCACTCCATCTGTCCCTGAGCTTGGGGTGTGATGCAGCAGGCTCAGAGTGCTGCTGACAGCAGCTGGGAAACCCCACCCAGACAGCACCAAAACTGAAAGCAAGCAGGGTTAGGTGGGATACTGGCAAGGAATTTTTCCCTGTGAGGCTGGGGAAGCCCTGGAATGGAATTCCCAGAGAATTGGACATTGGAGCCACTTGGGCTGGTGGGAGGTGTCCCTGCCCATGGCAGGAGGGAAACTGGATGAGTTTTAACATTCATCCCAACCCAAACCATTCTGGGATTTCAACAAGTTCCCATCTCAAAAGTAAGGAAGCACAACCAGTGTGACAAATTCTGCTTTGCACAAACGTGGGGCTCTCAGCTGAGAGGGAAGCTTTGCTTTTCCTTGATATTTTGAACTGTAAAGTTATCAGTCACACACAGGTGCCTGAATTCCTGGAAATGTAAAGATTTCTTTTTAAAAATGCTTCCCAGTTCCCTCAAAAATGTGCTGGTGTTCTCTACCAGGACAGAAATTTAGCAGAATTCTGTAGTGTGTACAGAATAGACAAAAACTTCCAAAATAAACAATCAGCATTGTGCATTTTTGTTATCCCAGAATCACAGAGTGGTGTGGATTGGAAAGGCCCTTAAAGATCATCGCATTCCAGCCCCATTCCCACCTTCCACTAGACCAGGTTTCTCCAAATCCCATCCAACCTGGTCCAGTTGTCCTTGTCTTGCTGCCTTTTAAATTTTGTGTGAAGGAAATGGATTCCCACTCATGAAAAAGAGTGAGAGCTACACAAGTGGCTACTCACAAAAAGTCCTTTGGGCACAGCCAGCTGCTTTATTTACTAAAGGAGTAAGAGAAAGGAGGGGGGGAAAGATGCCAGGCAAAAGCAGAAAATGTAATTAATACCCCAGAGATGTGTGACACCAGCCACTGGAAAGGTGTGGCCATTCCTCAGTAACACAGACCTGTGGTAGGATTAATTATAGTCTAATAACTAGCCTTAATTTCTATGTTTATTTTTTTAATTTTTAAATTTAATTTGGTAGCTATCCACTTTAGAAACTGAACAAGAAACTGCTTTATTAATCTGAAGCCACAAAAGCAGGCAAGACTTAGGGCAGAAAAGTGCAGCAGACACAAAAGGCCAGCAGAGCTTTAGAGCAGAATGTGAGGTTTATTCTCAGCTCAAACCATCTGGCAGAAGTGAGAAACCACAGACCCCCCCTGTCTGTGCCTTGGAGGGATCAGACACTCACTGGGGGCACTCTGACAACACCAAACTCACTGGATGAGTAGCAGCAAGGCAAAACTTGACTTTTGATTCACTAGTTGGGATATTAGTCAAAGTTTAACTGTACTAGAAAGGTTTTCCTACTGATTAAGCATTAAAATAATTTCAGCTACAACACCAGTGAAGGCAGCTCCATTTCACAAGAACAGCGTGGGATCACATCACTGCTTCTAAATTTACACATTTTCCAGATCTTTCAGTGCTCAGAAAAAGTGCTTATTTTAAGAGATTTCAGCACAAACACGTTCTTCTGGAACTTATGCACACAATATCCATCACTCAATGGGGATGAAGAATTATTTTTATATTATTTCCCCCCAAAAAGTAGCAGAAAACACTCATTAGATTTTTTTTAGCTGCAAGATTGGAATGTTGAGCTTAGATGCCACACAAAGCAATAAGCAGCATTTTAAAATGCCCAATTATAATAATTTTAAAAACTTTAAAAACCTTCTTTGTTTTTTGCTTTCTTTCCCAACAGTGATTAACACAATGAAAAATGTGAGATTCTGCTCTTCAAGTCTTACAATATAAAAAGAAGAGAGGAAATTACAATCTCATTTATGTTGCACTCATTAACTTTTCTTTATCGTGTTTTATTTTACAAGCTCGAGCACTCAGACTGTCAAAAGCTGTTGGATTTATCATTACTGATGCTGTGGAAGTAAAATAATTTAATTTAATTCAGTGTGCTGGAGATTCCAACACCTGTGCTCACAATGCTAAAAGCTCAGAGAAAAGCCATGCAGGTGGTGTTGGAATACTGAAACCTTTTGGAATTTAATGTTGCTGCCAGAAGTAGAGAGCCCACGGATTGGGGTAAATAATAAAAGCAACCTGACAAAACTGAATTCTTTCTTTGAGGGAGTCCTTACTTTCTGTTTGTTAAAAACCCAAACCAAATATGATCCGCACAAAACCCCATTTTTCAGCAACACATTTTGCCACAAGTCAGAGAGGTCATTTTGAAGATGTGAAAATGAGTGTCTTTCAAAATCAAACCTTTGAAAAATACTCCCTGGAAATGGACTGGGCTGCTGAGGCTCTTCTGGCACCTCCTTTGCTTTTCATTTTTTTTTCACCCACACCCCCAGCAGACCCAGAGCACTGCCCAGTGGTCCCTGTTCTGTGGGACACTTTGGAAAGTGCTGGAATTTCTTAAACAAGTCTCTTTCTTGCTCACCATACCATGATTTAATTTCTCTCTCCATCACAGCCACAGCAGCAAAGTTTTAGCCCAAGACACAACTCCAAGTGACAGAAATCCTCACCCTCATTATTTTTACCATAGCTGGATCAAGACAACCCATCATCCTCATGAATTTCTTGTCACTTGACAAGTTTCTTGTCATTTCTGAGAGGAAATTAAATTTTTGATGCAAATATCAGAATGGGTCACTTTCTGCTCCAAAATGCAGTCTCAAGAGAAGCAGCTTCTTCACCTCTGAGCTCTGCGTAGTGCTCAAGGACAAGGAGCATGTTTGGAGGGTCAAGCTCAACTTGAGAGCTGGACAAGTAAACTAAATAAAAGCTCTCAACAAAACACCTTTATGTCCACCCAGAGGTGAGCTGAATCCAAGTGGATGCACTCAGAGCATCAGTCAGGCAAAAACAAGAGCCAAGCACACCCTCCTTGGATGATAAATAGAAGGAATTTGAAATTGGAAATGGGTAATGCTATTTATTTACACGACCACATGCTCCAAACAACCCTCAGTCCTGCTCCAATTTCTCCCCTTTTCCCACTGCTTAGCTTGGCCTCTCCTGCCCTAAATGATTAATGCCTGAAATGCTCCCCCATTCATCATGCCTTGCAGCATTTTCAGTTCGGCTGCAGCCAGTCCACAAAGCCACCTCTGTCTGGGTTCAATTTAAATTAAGACACACAGAGTTAATTAAGTCTGCTAGCCGGGATCTCAAGCTAATCACATGAATACACAACTCTCCTTCCAGACTCCTTTTGCACAGGGAAAGGAGCAGGAGCCCTGCTCCAATGTGCAGAGCACAGAGGTTTTAACAACACCCCCAGATTGCAGAGGGCTGCAGGAAAGGCAGGAGTGTTGTGGCTGGAATTAAATTGGGCAATTTAAGGCAATCAAAACCATTTTTCTAGAGCAGCTCAGGGGTCTCATTTTGAGAATTGCCTTGTCACCAAGGAGAAGCATGTCCCAGCAATCTTTGGTCATCAGAGGGTATTTGCAGGTGCTGATGTTCTCCTGACAGGTGATCTTGGAGCAGTCAATCCCCACTGAGAAATATTGCTGAGAAACTGAGGCAGGGTGGGCACCCGGCTGGGGCTGTCCCATGGCACAGCCCGCGTGGATCCTGGCACTCAGGAACCCAGCAGCTGCTGGCTTTTCCTTCTGGGAGCAAAATCAAGGTATTTGGTGCTGCACTATTGTCTGTGACAACCTGTAACTGGTTTAATTAGCTAAATTCCCCAGCAAGCTGAAGAACTGCAACCTGGTTTAGCTCCACTGGCAATGGGTGTAGACTTGAATATTGAAAATAATCATTTACTATTTCTGTTTGTATTAAATGACTCCTTATCCAGATCCACAAGTAAGATTTCAGCTGCAGAAGGGACAATTAAGTTTTCAAGGTTTTGCTGTTAGTGCCCAGGCTTTGGGGCTGTTTTTCCTCCCCCATTCCTCTGTGAGAGATTTGAGTCCTGGCACAAACACAGATCAGCACAGGCAGCAGAAACCGTGGGCTACAACTTTACCCTCAAAGCCTCTTTCTCATTCTGGAATTGAAATCTGATTGTTAGATGGAAAACAGAAAACCCTCATGCTAACCACAACTCCAAAGTCTGCAAAGTGCTGCTTTGGGGACATTTCCTAGAGTCAGCAGAACTGGCTCCCAGCAGGCAGAACTCTTTGGTGACAACAGCACTTCCTACCTGACTCCCCTCTGTGACTATTACAGGGACACAGGAATGGTCAAGGGCATCCTCACACCCTCCCTGAGGTCAGTGCTCAGTTTCTTGCAGAGATGGGTTGGTGAGGAAATCACTTCCTGGAAGAAGTCAGTGACACAGAGAAGGATCAGGCAGCTTTGCCCAAAGCTCAGCACAGGCCCAGGGTGGAAATTCCACACAGGGAACAGAAACCTAACAGTAAAACATTCTAACAAATTAAAAAACAACAAAAAAAATCTACTTTGGTTGCAGATGTTCAGAAGTTTTCAGAGCATTTACAAGGCAAGAGTGGGGAAGCCAGACTGGCTTTGGTTTGGTCTTTCTCTGTAAATTGTGAAATAATTTTGCTCTTCAGCCCTGGTGCTGCACTGGGCTCTCTTTCCAAGGAATTCTTTAGCACAAAACTCTGCTGTGGAGAGAGCTTGCTGTTCCAGCTGGTTCAAATGCAAGCAAATAGGTGGCAAAACTGCTCTATACTGCAGTGACATAATGCAAAAAAAAAAAAAAGAAAAAGAAAAAGAAAGAAAAAAAAAAAAAGGATAAATCCCAGATGTGCACAGAGAGGGCTTTAAAACATTCAACACATCCTTTTGTAAGGGGAAAACCCAAACCCCACTCTATGACAGGTAGCTCGGGGCCAGGCTGAAGGATTTGCAGCACAGAGGGTGGCTAATCCCAGTTAATAATGGCCACTGGTCACTGGGGAATCAGGGACAGCTGCTTCTCTCCACAGCTCCTCTGCTCAAGGCTGTGCTCACTCTCCAAAGGCTTCACTGCTCCTGCTGTGCACCTGTGCTCAGCCACTTGGAAAAACCATCCCAAAATATCAACAAAACCGCCCACAGGAGCAGCACAAAACAGAAGCAAAGAGCAAGAAGCTGTTTTAATTTGGGTAAGAAATTAGGGAAAGCAAATAAAAGAAGGCAAGTCATTTCAAAGGGAACTTCATGCAAAAACAGCAGCACTTGCATCTGATGTACAGAAAGCTGCAAAAGAATTATTTATAAAGCCCAATGACACAGATTCTTCTATTGCTAGAGTGACAAAGTAAGATAAGATAAGATGAGCTGTTTGCTTTGACAGCTTCACTGTCGGCCTTCAGCATTCAAACTTTTGATGTCTGGAGTTGAAAACCGAGTATTTTTAGATTCCATTTTCTTTCCAGGATGTTATCACAGGAGAAGAAATAACCAAAGTTGAAAAGTTCACACCTGTCCAATCTCCATCTGTGAAACTGCTGAACATAATTAGCTGGAAAAGCACATTTACCTGCCACCATGAGACTTTCTGTGAACTGCAGGGCAAGAAAAGCTAAACAAAGTGCAAATAGTCCCTGATCAAGGCATGACAGAGGTGTGTGCTAAGTATTTTCACCTCCTGCACACCACAGAGACACCCTGATCTCCACTGCAAGCTCCAGTGCAGCAAAGCCCACTTGAGCAGAAAGCCTGAACACTTCACCCACGATCTGAAAGCAGAAAGAATCCAGGGGGGTGAATCATGGTGATCTCATCTCTCCAGCAATAAAGAGAATAATGTGTCAAGCTTCACCAGAAAAGGGAATTAAACTTACAGGGTGTAGAAAGATGTTATTGTCACCATATTTTTGTCTATGACCAGACCGCAGAAATGTAGCTGGGAACTGTAAATCCAGCACATTTTTACACAACTTATTGTCAACAACCTGCTGGCAAAATGCTGCAGTCTGTGGTGATCTCCAGGTAACCCACTTGATCCTGAACATCACCTGGATGGCTCCTTGGAGTGAAAACTCCACATTTTGCAGAGGTTGCATTGGGGAATGAATGCTTCCCAGCAATTTAAAAGAAATCAGTAATTTACTACAGCTTGTTATTCAGTGCAAGTGTGGATTCTGTTTTCTCAGATTTAATTTAATTCCCTGTGTGGCTAAGCAGGAAATACAAAAGTTTTTAGGCAGGATGTGAAAAATCTGACACCACAAACAGCCAGGATTCACCTCAGGAGGAGGCAGAGGTTAAATGTAAGAGATAGACAGAGAAAAGGGAGTAGGGAAAGAAGACAGATTATGGTGAAACTGTAAATAATCCACCAGCAAGGAGGCAGCTGCACCCCTTCCCCAGCTCTAACACGTGTTCTGGAGGTCTGTTAAATGTGTGCAGGGTGATTTGAAGTACCTTGCAGCCACTCCTCTGCCTGCTGGGCTCTCCTCTGGGCCATCAGCCTGCTGCCCATGTTCCTGCGGCGCCTGGGCATCCCCTCTGCTCGCTCCTCGCCCTGGGGCCGGGCTCTGGCCCCTGCTGCTGCTGCCACATTCTGCTGGTGCT
The DNA here is from genome assembly GCA_013186435.1 of Turdus rufiventris. NCBI lineage: Eukaryota > Metazoa > Chordata > Aves > Passeriformes > Turdidae > Turdus > Turdus rufiventris. The sequence goes on along the minus strand of PYHW01010656.1, from coordinate 731,933 downwards.
CCTCGTCAGCTGCAAGAAGGAAATCAAATATTCATGTTAAAGTTTGCACTCCTGCCTCTGCGTTACCCAACAGCAAGGATCCAAAAGTATGTTTTCCTTTTGAAGTATTCAGATCTTTTAATTTTAATTTGTGCCTGCGTAATGGAGATTCATCTGGCTGAAACTTCAGAGAGGAACATGTAAATCATTACACGTGAAACAAAACCCAAAGAGCACACAAGGATCACAAATTACAGCTGAAGTAAACACAGCTACAGGGTAATTTCATTCCACCCTGCTGATTTCAACTCCCCAAAACAGAGGTAGGTACAAACTAAGAGTCACTGCAGATCTCAGTGCCATCCTCCCTGCATGTGCCGCAGTTACTAATTAAGATCTGGCAAATGAAGAATATCCTAACAGGAGCAGCTGGGAGGATGGAACTGACCACTGGGTTCACTTCACAAGTTTTCCATAGGAAACTCTCACAGGTTTTTTTTTTTTTTTTTTTTTTNAAAAAAAAAAAAAAAAAAAAACCCAAACCCAACAGATAATGGTAAAATATCATCATCCTTGATACCTGCTTTGCATATTCTGCTGATAAGCCTAACTGATATTTGTTACCTGCTCAATCCTGCAAAGTATTAACTTTTAAGCCTTAATTCAGGTAAATATTGAAATGGTCTCATGGGAAATTGCAGAGCTACTCACTCAACTCGGGACAGAATTATTTTGTGAACTGCTGGATTATGTTGTGTCCCAGCAGGAGCACACTGTGCCAAGTCTCCAGCATCTCCTGATCCATACAATACCTTCCTAAAAAAATAACTCCTATTAGCATATCTCCCATCAGAAAATGAGATTCTGACTGAACGTGACTGAGCCTGCAGCTCACCTCGGTTATCTCAGCCTTCAAAGCGCTGACTTTGGGGCTGATAAGGACAGGCAGGGCTGCACAGCAGAGCCTCCTGGGGTAGGCTCTGGCCAGCAGAGCCCTCAGCAGCTCAGGCTGCTGCAGCACACATGTCACAGGGATGGCAGCAGGCCCCCACAAACTCTGTGACATTTGGAACTGAGTCACTGCCCTGCCACGCTGCTGTCACCCTCCTGGTGCCATCCACCTCTGCAGACAGATCAGGGCTGGGAGGAATCACCAGTGCAGGCTCCAGAGATGCTGCTGCAAGGTTTGCCCAGTCCTATTCACAGCTCATTTGGAATGCTATAGGAAATTTTCCTGAAGGAGCAGAGCAGCAGATCACTTCTTGGACACTGATAACTGACAAAAACGCTCTGCAAAAAGCTTTTTATACAAATGCAGTATTTCTCTTCCTGAGTTCTTGAGATGTGCTGCAATTCAAACCTCAGCATCCTTTCACCTGCAAGCTTTGGTAATTCCCAAGATGGTCCTGCCCAGCAGCTCAGCTGTGCAGTTCCAGCACTCATTCATGCTGGTTTTGGTTCCTGTTGTCCTGTGAAACAGAGACTGCTTTGCATTTTATGAAAGAGGAATCTATTTATAAGCCATGTATTTATTTCAAACGGAAGAGCTCAACCCTCACAGAGAAAAACATGTGAACCAAGCTTTCTGCTTTTCTCCACTTAATTCTCTACAGAAGATTCAGTAATTCCTCAAAGTGGACTGGGCTCAAGATATGCCAAATCCCACCAAACCAGACCCATGCCATGGTCAAACACACAGGGCAGCTGTTGGACAATATTTGTCACATCTCCAAACTGTGCACATTAACTGAAGACACCAAGTCACTACGGACTGTCATTTAGAAGGAAAATAAATGTTTTAATGAAGCTTTTTTCCTTCCTTCCAGTCCCTAAAATATTTCTCCTGAGTATTTCTCCACTGTTGGCTGACCATGAGCCAGTGGCAACAGGGCCAGGGCAGTGCCTGTCCCCTGCTGGGGCACCTCCAGTCCTGGGGGCAGTTTTTGAGCCCCTTCCCAGTAAGAAAGACCTGGAGTCGCTGGAGTGAGTCCAGGTAAGAGAGCAGAGCTGGGGAAGGGTCTGGAGCACCAGGAGCAGCTGAGGGAGCTGGAAAGGGGCTCAGCCTGGAGAAAAGGAGGATCAGGGGGGACCTTGTGGCTCTGCACAACTCCCTAACAGGAGGGGACAGCCGGGGGGCTCTGGGAACAGGGACAGAAGGAGAGGGGACGGCCTCAGGCTGGAGGTTCAGGTTGTGTATTTGGGAAAATTTCTTCATGGAAAGGGTGTCCAGCTCTGTCACAGCTGCTCAGGGCAGTGCTGGAATCCCCATCCCTGGGGGGAT
>PYHW01010656.1:698663-711170 GCA_013186435.1 Turdus rufiventris | reverse complement strand
TGTTCCTTTTCTCTCTCAGTGCTGGTTTTATCCACCAGCAGACCCACAGCTTGTTTGGAAAGACAAATCCAACATTCCTCTCAATCCTTTTTTACTAAAGGGAAGCAAAAATCCACAAGTAAAATCAACTTTTCTCTTTTTCACCCCTCCCAAATAAACTGACAAAAACGACAGTGAACAACCTGTGCAGAATTGAAGCTCATCTCTGGTTTTGTGGGTAATCCATGAGAGCAAACAGCTTGGGACACCTGGAGAGTTCCACTTTTATCACCAGGGATGAAAGAGAAAAGGGACAAACAGCCTCTGGATAGACTCAAGCACAGAGCATCTTGTTTTGTCTCATGGCCCATTGCAGTGTCATGAAATAAATTCCCAACAATCAGGACGTGCCTCGTATTGACCTCTGGGGACTGGAAACAATGAAAGCTCCCGTGCTGGAATCAGGCTCTAATGAGAAGATTGATGTTTTTGGGAACAATTGCTGACTGCAGCTTGGACCACTCTGCCAGGAGCTGGGTTTGAGGGCTGGGATTTGCTGGAGCTGCTCCTCTCCAGATGGTTTTCCCATGGAGAGGCTTTGCTGGGAGCAAACATCTTCCAGCATCCTCCTGCTCTTGGAGCAATTCCACTTGAAATAACCTCCCTGGCCTGGGTGACAAGAGATTTCCAGAATCCTGGAGGAGACTGCCAGAAAACAACAACTTGGGTTTTTTTGTTTTGTTTCTTTTTTTTTTTTAATTTAAATTTTTTTTTCCTTTTAAAAATTATTTTTATATTTTTTGTGAATGTAGACTTGTGGTTCCAGTTATTCCAACAGTTAATCCTTGACTTAATGTACAGAATGGAATCACTTAGGATATAAAAACCCCCCCAAGATCATCGAGTCCAACCATTAACCCAGCACTGCCAAGGCCACCACTTAAGTGCATCTCTAGATATAAAAATAAGAGGTGTTTCCACTTTGCCCATATAAAGTATTTTTAGTGCAATTCCATTAAACGTGTCTGCAGTGGTTTCACCTGCTTTGCACCTTTCTCCATTGTCAGAAATGTCATTTCCCCACCCTGCCCCACGCTGTTGTGCCAGGTGGACGTGTGACCCCACACCAAGGGTGGGCACAGTCCAAACCTCCTCCAAAGCTGTGCAGCCACCGCTGCTGGAAATGCTCATCCCACCTGGAAAGGGCTCTGGGCAACCTCCAAGCTGACCCAAAGGTTGGACTGAAGACCTCAGAGGTCCCTCCCAATCTCAGTCCTTCCAGTTTGTGAAGGTGACCTTGAAAATGACAGCACACAAGAGAGTCAAGGATATGAAGGAAAAAACCCCACACACACTTGCATTTAAATCCCTTTGAACTTCTCCCAGATCAGCCAGAAGCTCTGATTTGATTTGATTTTACTTCTTTTTTTTCCTCACTTTACAGCCTTGACTTGAACTGAACTAAAACCCGTGGAACTGTTAATTGAAAACTGAGTGTCAACAGCAGTTCAGTGCAGAAAGAGTTTCAATTAAAAGCAATCTCTTCTTGCCATCCAAAGTAATATTTTCCCTCCTGGCTAAATTTTAAGTGAAGCACAAAGTGGTTGCTTGTCAATGCTTTAATGGGATCTGAGCTATTGTGTGGGAAAACTTCCTTTCACTCAGAGGCCAAGGAGCTTTTAATTTTTCAGGGCTGAAAGCAGAGGAAGGGTTTTTTTGGTGTGATGTGGCTGATTTGCTTTTTCTCTTCTGGGCTGTGTGGGTGAGGAGTGAGGTGTGATGAAGAACACTGTCCAAAAATCAGGGCTGGGTGGGAATCAGTGTTTGTCACTCCCTACCCCTCCTGGAGCTCCATCCACTCCTCTCTCAGCCAGCCTATATAAACACCAGAGTATGTATGCAGGCATTTAGCCCATAAATATAGAATAAATATTTATCCAGGATGGTTGAGCTGAGTGGGGATAGCACGGCCAGAAGGTCTCCAGATGCCCTCAGGAAGCTTCAGCTGAGTTTTTGGCCAATTAATGCTGCCTGACCCACGTGGGTAGGACACCCAGGGAAATGAATTTTGGAGGGTTCCCAGAAGAGGGGAGCCGGGGAGAAAGAGATTTTGAGAGGGTCTGAGAGGTGTAAGAGAGATGTGGGGAAGGCTGCCATCAAACCTGCCATCTCCTGGAAAGGAAGGCTTTGGGTCACTTTCCCTGATGCAATCCAGGATGGAGACCATGTGAAAGTGAATTGCATTCAGGATGAGAAGAAACAGCCTCAAATTGTACCAGGACAGGTTTAAATTGGATATTAGGGGAAAATTCTTTATAGAAATGGTTGTCCAGCCATGGCACAGGCTGCCCAGGGCAGTGGTGGGGCAGAGCCTGTAATTAAATCAAAGATCTGGCCTTGCATCCTGCTCCCTCCAGAGCCAGCCTGGCTGTCCCTGCATCAATCCCTTCTCCTCTTGTCCCCAGACACAGCGAGGATGTAACAGGGTGTGACTTTCCCAGCTCAGTGTAAAAACCTCTAACGAAGCATGCAGAGGATTAAGAGCATGCCCAGATTTCCTTTCCTCAAAACGTGTCTGAAACAGCCTAAAAGGAAGTGGCAAAAAGCAACAGCTGATGAATAAACTTCTCCTCATCACTGGGAAATGGAGAAAATGCTCTGCCTGCTGTTTTAGGGCTTCCACGTAAAAAGCATTTGGGAGAAAGTTGTGGGGGCTGAGTCTCTGTGAGGTGCTCAAACAGGAGATCATTTTAGCAGCAAACCCACTGAATGCCTCTTGGTGCACCAGCTCCACTCCCTGCTTTGTTTGCTGATCAGCGCTGAAATGCTCCTTGACATGAAATTAAGGATGTGAGGTTCGTATCAGCGCTGCTCCCGGGTGAGCAAAAGGGATCTGAAGGCACTCTGGGTTGTGTTAGGATCTCCTTTCTCATGTTTCAGCTAATTCCATTTAAGCATTAACTGCTCTGCTCTGTGTTTTCTGGCCAGATGTGCTCAGCGTGCTCAGGTCTGCTGTGGCTCTGAGCTTCCAGATTTGTGTTTGTGTGGGGACAACCCCAAACGCAGGGAATGATCAGGGTATGGGAGGCTACACCAGTCCTGGGAGCACCAAAAGAGCTGCTTGGTGTCATGGGGGGAATTTCTGGTGTGCACAGGGCAGCCAGTGCTGGGGAGAGTCAGAATTGCTGTGCTATAAATGTGTCATCTGGTAATTTTTTTCCCCCTTTTAAGTGAAAGGAAATTGGGAAGATGTGGGAGCTTGGGCTGAAACTTGCACCCAGTGCACAGTCCTGCTGCTTTTTATTTTGCAGAGTGAGGGAATTTCTAAGACTGGGGAAATGTGGCAGCAAGCATTATTATGTGGTGCTTCTAATTGTTTATTTATTAATTTATTCAAATCCATTAACCCTTTCATAAGCAAGTGGGAGCAACATTTCCTATCTCTGCTCATCTTTAAAGTGGGGAGATGGCACCTATAGGTCTTGAGATCCTGCAGGGGATGGGTTGCCCCAAGAATCCCCTTTTTTCTGAGCTGGTCTTTGCTTTAGTTTTATGTTTGGATTCTTTTTCTCCTTCTTTACTCCAAAGGTGTTCAGGAGATGAGCCAGGCGTAACCGACTGAGATTTATCTCTTTGTGCATTCAGCAACACCCATAAATCACTCCTGAGGTAGGTAAGGCATTAAGAACAGGATCATTTCCATTTTATTTTGCTACAAAGCCTCCTGGAAGAGTCGTGGCAGGTTGCCTTTTGTGCTGAAAGACACTGTGAAGTTGATAAAGAAATTCCACGAGGAGCTGATGTCAAGAGGAAATCTCTGCGAGACAGATGGGACTTGGAGCACTGAATGTAGATAAATGAGAGCAGCAAAGTTTCAGAAGCAGCCTCAACAGTGCTGTGGCTCAGAAAGAGGATGCTGGTTGCTCTGGATGGCAACCCTGAGTGGTGTTTGTCAGGGCAGAGCTCAGGCTGGGGAGGTCTGGGCAGGCAGTGATGAGGAATTGGGCAGGAATTGGTCCGTGGTGTTGGTCTAACCTGGGCCCCTCTGTGGGCAGGATTTAAAGGGCTCTGCCTGTTGTTCTGGGTAAGATTCAGCAGGTTTCTGTCCATCTGTGCCATCTTATCCTGGCATGATCCATCCAGCATGTTCAGAGCCCAGTCCAGGAGCAATGTGGCACAAGGGGGGAACAGACCTTGTGCAGCAGATTTGGGCTTTCCAGGCCTTTGAATTTGCACAGAGAAAAGGATTCTCCCTGCCAATCCAGGCAGGCATTCCCTCCATTCCAGTAAATTCCCATCAACTCACAGCACCCTCTGTGTTTTGGTTTGCAGACAGGTTTGTCAAGCAGAGGATGTGGGAGACCTTCTCCTGTGAAATCCTTGTTAGGTGTCCCTGGAAGTGTCCCAGGCCGGGCAGGACAGGGCTTGGAGCACCCTGGCACAGTGGAAGGTGTCCCTGCCCATGGCAGGGGTGGCACTGGATGGTCTTTAATGTCCCTTCCAACCCAAACCATTCCCTGATTTCTACACATGTAAAACTAAAGTTAAATAGTACAACACTTGTTCAGGAAAAAAAAGCCAACAACCAACCCAAACCTTCTCATTTTTATGTTTTTCAGGATTCTCACTTCCTTACAACCTTGGCAGGGCAGTAAGATATGATCCAGCTGATGATTCACAGCTGTCTGGTGCTCCCAGCACAGCAGTTCTGTCACAGGACCAGGGTCACAGGGGTGTCACAAAATCAGTGACTCCTTTGACTGAGCTGCTGCTGGTCCTTCCAATACCTGAAGGGACTCCAAGAGGGCTGGAGAGGGACTTTGGGCAAGGACATGGATGATAGAATAAGGGGACTCTTCACAGTGACAGAGGGAAGATTTAGATTAGATATTGGGAAGAAGAAAAAACCTCGGTGTCTAAGTCTAATTCACCTTGTAGAGTCACCCTGGGACCCGCTATGAACAAAGCTCCTCACCAACCTTCCTTGGGGACATTCAGGAGCCCAAAGGACAAGGAATGGGCTGAGAGAGCTCTGCTGTGTCCTGGGAAAGGCTGCTTGTCACTGTCCCAAACTTTGCAGCTCTTACATGGTCCTGAAGCCACCCAGTGTGGGCTGCTGCCCAGCATGGGTTTGGACAGACCTTTGCTTGCACTGGGGAGGCTCAGGTTGGATATTGGGAAGAATTTCTGCACTGGGAAGGTGCAGGCTGTCCAGAGCAGTGGGGGAGCCCCATCCCTAGAGGGATTGAAAAGATGTGTGGATGTGGGACGTGGTTTCATGGTGACCTTGGCAGTGCTGATTGCACTGGATGATCTTAGAGAGCCTTTCCAGCCTAAAAGATTCTCTGGTTCTGTTGTTGGACTCACTTGGGGTGGGTCAGCCCTGCCCATCTCCTGGCTCTGAGTGTCAGTGTAGAAGCACATCATCTCAGGGTGATTACCTGCAGGTGCTTTCATTGCAGAGCTCTGGGAATCAGGGGTACAGACCCAAATCTGACTGCACATGGATTCCAGAGGGACAGGTTTTTATACCCTTTTCTTTATGTAACTATAGAATAATTACTAAACCCATATTGTTCTATTGTACACATTGATCTTATCCAAGTATGGATTCTTGTGATTTTCATCAGATCCCCAAATATCCTTTCTCATGATTCTGATTACAATTAAACAATAATATATTCAATTTACCAAACAATTCTTACATTTAACAATCACATTATTTATCACATGATGATTCCACAGGTGCAGTTTCACAGGATTCAATAAAGACAAAGCTCAACATTTATTCCCAGGGCCTGGTTCCCTTTCCCAGCCCTACCAGACCCAACCTTTCTTTGCACCCTCTGAATCTCTTGTATACAATTCCCGCGATTTTAGAACCATTTTTAACCCTGTGCTATCATGAGCATGCACACAAGGGAGAGCAAACATGGTCAGCCTCTCCCAGGAATCTCCCAGCTGATATCCCAGGCAACTTTCAGCCCTGTTTGCTTTATGCATTCATGAGCCTTTCAGTCACAGTGATATGCCATGAAATTTTGATGTCTAACGAAGGAACAATCATCTCTTCACCTCCCTTTTAGAGCAGCTGAGGCTTTCAGTAACGTTATCCTGCTGTGTTTTGACATCTGGCTTGTCAGCAAGAACATTATCTACCCCAATATGTTTTTCCAGGAGCAAAACTTTGACATCAATTCCCTGGCAGGCTGGAGAGATCCTGATGTGTGCAACACCTCCTGCTCCCAAACAGTAAACACAGTCCCAGACACAGGGCTTGGAGCCTCTGTGCTATTCCCAGACAAACTGAGATGTGGAATCCTGCTCCAAAGGACTGCCCTTGGACTGTGCCATAGATCCCAGGAATCTTGTTGGTCCTTTGGCGATTCCTTGCAGTTGTCACCACCACCATCATCACCAGTGTGGGGCTGAGACACCCACAGCAGTGCAAGGGTGTGGTTTGGTGGCCTGATCCTTGTGCCAGAAGCCACCTGAGGTGCCCTCAGGAACATGGGAGGCTGCAAGGTGTGGCACAGGTGGGGTTCCCAGCTCTGGTTGCACATCCAGGATCAGTTGTTATCTCCAAACCATGATTTTGGCCGGTTTTTAATGAGTGATTTTCACCCTCTGTGGATGCAGGTGTGTCCCTGGGACATTTCCCACCCAGAAGAAAACCAGCTTGCTGATCACTTATCTTTCCACCCTCTTTTTCCACAAAATCACTCAGGAATGGTGTGTAGCACCTCAGCATCTTCCCACCTCACCATCTTCCCACCACGGTGGCATTTCTGGGACTCTCATCCATCCACCTGCCCCGTGCCAGCAGTGCTCCAGGATTTAAGGATTTAAGGATTTATCATCTCCTGTGACTTCCACGGACTCCCAGAGCTCTCCTGGCCCCTTTCCACCCCTCCCTGCACCTGGGCCAAGTGCAGCTGAGTTGGCATCTTTGGTCCATTGCCACTTTATCCTGGAAGGCCTTGGCAGTGCTGGGATTTGCCAGGAGCAGGGATCTCAGGAGTGGCTGTGCCAAGCCCAGATGGCATTTCTGTTTCCCTTCTCCTGCAGGCTCCTCTGCACGCCCTCGGCACACAGGGTGGCTGTCAACACATCCCAGTTTGAGGATTGCTGTGGATTCAGGATAAACCTCCACATCCAAAGGGCAGCAGGGGTTAGAGCTGGGCTCAGTCCTGTCCCATGGCACTCCTGTCCCCTTTCCCATCGCTCTGGATGTCTGATTGCTGGGGTAAAGCCTTTCCCACCTGGGAGTGTAGATACTCAGGGGAGAATTTCAGGGCCATCTCTCAGTGGTTTGGGATGGAAGGGACATTAAAAATCATCCAATGCTCTGAATTTAAGGATGGTGAGGCCATGGTGCAGGGTGCCCAGATTTGCTGTGGCTGCCCCTGGATCCCTGGAAGTGTCCAAGGCCAGGTTGGATGGGGCTTGGAGCAGCCTGGGCTGGTGGAAGGTGTCCCTGCCCATGGCAGGGGTGAAGCTGGGTGGTCTCTGAGGTCCCTTCCAACCCAAACCATTCCATGATTCCAGGACACCCACTGGGAAGGAGGAAATGTGGGGCCAGCTGTGTGTCCCACCCCTGTGTCTCGTTGCCCTCCAGCATTCCCAGGCAGGGATATTTTGTTCTGTCTGAATCTTCTCCCACTCAGCAGCCCGGAGTGTTTTCTCCTCCTAACGAGATGTGAAGGCAGGCAGGCCCTTTGCTGGTGCACACAGCTATTTTTGGCTGCAGGAGGACTGACTGTAGCTCCTTCTAATTGCATAAGCATTTGTATAATTCATTGGCACTGGATTTCCTCCCCGGGAGCCCGGGCACACGGAATGCAGAAGGACTTGAGCGTTTCCTCCCTGTCCTTTCTCTCCTCTCCAGCGACTGTTCCGCAGGCAATGCCTTTAGTGCCAGGTCAAATCCCCTCTGCTGGCAGGAAACACTCCGTTTCATCCCTTTCCCAGCTTCTTGAGGAGCTCAGGGCAAACCCAAGAGGATCTAAGAGAGTCTTTTCCTCCCACAGATTGCAGAGCACACGCCTGGGAGCGGCGGAGCGGGAGCTGGAAGCCGAGCAGCCGAGCAAACTGCCGGGGAAGAGCTTCTGAAATGGCACGGGTGGGTTTGGTGTGGGGATGACTCACACTGCCAAAGCTTTGGGATCTCCAAACAGCGCTGGGAAACAAGCCTGGGGCCAGCCCTCCCTCCTTGGTGGTACCCATGGATGCAGAGGAAGGGTGGCTCCAGGGAAACCTTTTGTGGCCTTCCAACATTTCAAGGGGGTCCCAGGAGAGGTGGGGACAGACTTTTAATCAGATCTGTAGCAACAGGATGAGGGTTGGAGGCTTTAAATTAAAAAGAGGAGAGATTTAGGTGAGATATTGGGATGTAATTTTTTGCAATGAGGATGTTAAAACGTTGGTGCAAGTTGACCAGAGAAGTTTCCATCCCTGGGAACGTTCAAGGCTGGGTTGGGTGAGGCTTGGAGTGACCTGGGATAGGGGAAGGTGCCCCTGCCCATGGAAGGTGGGGGGAGCAAGATGAGCTTTAAAGTCTCTTCCAACCCAAACCATTCCATGACTCTATGATTTTATGATTCTGTGACTGCTGGGGAGGCTTTTGAGGAGGAAAATGTAAATCTTCTCCTGGGAGGAAACATGAATGCTCTTCACAAGCTGGAGTCTGGCTGATGATGATCGTCCCTGTGAGTGGTGATGCCTGCAAATCATCCCTTTGCTGGATATCCTCACCCCATCCCACTGCAAGCTGGGCAACAGGCGGCAAAGATCAAAGCACAGGAGTGGGGTGTGACACAGAGGACTCCCCTTCCCTTAGGAGCCCAGGAAAAAAAAAACAAAAAAGAAGATTAAATGATAACAAACCAGAGATTTAGTGATCGTTCACTCTGCTGTCAGCACCCAGCAGGAGAGCACCCAGTGTGGGCTGGAGGCACGCCTGCAGCTAAATCTGGAGCTCTGCAGCTGCTGCCACCGGGATATTTTGGGTGACAAGCAGGGACTGGTGTCCCATTAACGTGGGGGCTCCGCTCTGCCTCCCCTTCCCTCCTCACACGTGCCTGGGATGTGCTGGCAGCAAAGCCAAGGTTAACAAAAATCCGGATTTAACACCTCCAGAGTGATGGGATTGCCTAAAACAATCCCCAGCAGAAGCTGAAGCAGGGTTTTGGGTAGGCTGGGGGATGGAGCTGTGACAAAATCCACCCAAGTGCTGGCTGGCTCGCTGCACGACAAAAGAGTTCAAAGCACTGGCTTTGTTTTAAAAAATAAAAGTTTTCCAAATCCCAGGGCATTGTATTTTTAGGCATCTGAGGCAAATAATTGCTGTGGAAGAGGAGACTTTCTGGCTTCGTGACAGGAAAAAAAAATACCTGCCTGTCTTGCCAGCAGCCTCCTTCTAACAATGCTCCATGTCGTGCCTGGGAGCCTGAGCCTCCTCCAGCCCAGAAGATACTCATCAGTGGCTTAATTACACCTTGATCATGGTCATTTGAGTCCCTGGTTTTTCACACTTACTGTCTATTTCCATTTTTAAAATGTTAATTTAAATTTAATGTTAGTTTTAAAAATCCATTTGAAATTTTTTAGATTTGTTTTTTTAAATTGCAGACATGTCTGTGTTCCTGTGCCTGGATGCAGGGGGCTCAGTCCCTTCCCTTTGGCAGTTTCATTCTTTGACTCTGGCTACCCCAAATTCCATTTGGATTCTCTAGGGATGAATAAAGCATTGTGCTTTCAGGATAGTTTTCACACAGCAAAAGTCAGGTTTACCTGGCCAGAGGTGTCAGGGGGATGGTGAGACACAAACTCAGCTCAGCTGAGGGAGATAAAACTCCAGCAGAATTTTTTGGATGTGCCAGTGGATGTAAACAGGCTGTCCTGGAATCTGAAGAAGGCAGACAGACCTATAGGATTGTACAGGAAATTCCTGTATACAGGAAAGTCCAGGAAATCCCAGAGCAAAGACAAAACAACTCCTGGGAGGAGCAAATGAGGAGAAAAAAAAAATGAGCAGCCACTTTCTCCCCAGGCCGAGGTTTTATCCTCAATTCTTTTATTTGCACTCTTGTGGTGTTTCAATGCCACTTGGTGCAATTTGTGAAGAAGATGAGAAAATCCTGGAAAGCACAGGAGCTGCTGTGCCATGCCCCAGCTTTGCTCTTGCTTCAGTGAGTGCCTCGCATTTTGGGAATACCCACTCTGGTGGATGTACTGGGAGCCTCAAATTGGGTGGAAAATGATGCAAATTGACTCTTCTATCTATGGAGAACTTCTAAAAGCACTGAAACCTTGGAGGGGAGAAGGGAGGGCAAAGAGGCAGCTGCTGCTGAGCACAGTGCAGAGGTTTTGATGTCACAGTGGTGACACCAGGGAGCAGACACAGAGCACAGGAGGGGCAGCACAAAGTCCTCTGCTCACCCAGGGGCAGAATAATTCATGCCAAAAGGGCTGGTTCCTGGGTGGGTGTTAAAATCTTGATGGTTTGGCCCAGCTATAATGGGTAACACCCCTGCAGTGATACCCCTGTCCTGTGTTTATACCAATCCTTGGCTTTTTTTTTTTAAGCATGATGAGATGTCCTGATGTCCTGTTCACTTTGAGGCTCTTGGACTGTGAAGGGCTTTGTCTGTGGGCAGATCTGCTAAAAAGTGGTGCCCTCTCTCTCTCTGTGGCTGCTGTAGAATCAGAGAATTCCTTGGTTTGGAAAAGAGCTCCAAAATCATCCAGTCCAAGCATTCCCCAGCACTGCCAAGGCCACCACTGCCCCATGTCCCCAAGTGCCACATCCCCATGGGTTTTAAATCCCCCCAGGAATGGGGATTATACCACTGCCCTGAGCAACTGTGACAGAGCTGGAAAACCCTTTGGGTGAAGAAATTTTCCCAAATATCCAATATAAACTTCCCCTGGCCCAGCCTGAGGCTGTTCCCTCTCCTCCTGTCCCTGTCCCTGCAGCAGAGCCTGACCTGGGGCTGTCCCCTCCTGTCAGGGAGTTGAGGACAGCAAGAAGACCCTTCCAAGGCTTTGAACACTTCCCATGCCCTTCCCAAAGGAATGGAGACATGGAAACACTCCCAGTTCTCCAGCAGCCAGGCCCTGTGGGCTCTGCAAACACAGGCAGGGTGTCAGCAGGACGTGGCCAACATCCCCTTGTCTGTTTGATGTCCCTGCAGGACAATGAACAAATGTGTGGAAACCCTCTGTGCTGGATGGCAGAGTCAAGAGGAAAAAATAAAAGAGATGTCCAAAGCCACTCTGAGCAGCTTTTTAGGGCTGAGCTGAGGGGCACTCAGAAATTATCCACCCAGGCAGGTTCTGATCCCGTTGTTTTGTTAATAATACCTTTGCTAATTAACTGTGGTGCATCCCCCTGCCTTGTCTGTGGACAGATCTCACAGTGCGTTAGCCAATCCTCCAGTTTAATTAATCCTGCTGTTTAAAGAGAGCAGAGCAAGCAAGGCTTGCCTGGCTCACCAGCCACAGGGGAAATGTGGTCAGGGCATTATCCAAGGGGATGGCAGGGAAAAGAGGAAAAAAGGGATCATACAGATAATAAAAAGGGATAAAAAAGGGAATAGAGAAATGGATAAAAGAGAAAAAAAGGTATAATAGACAAAAGATAAAGGATATATAAAAGAAAAGGGAAATATAAAAAAAGGATAATAGAAGGGAGATTATAATGAAGGACAAACAGAAGAGTTTGTAGCTCTTGGTTTCCAGAATTTTAGTTCCTGAGCTCCTTGGCACCAAGCAGGGGGTGGAGCAAATATTTCCCTTTGCATGCAAAGTCCCTCTACCCTCCAGGTGCAAAGCTGACAGGGAGAGGTGTTCTTGCATCCAAAAAACACAGCATGACCCATGTCCAAACAGAGGCTTTATGCATATTTCACACGGAAGGATGTACCTTGCAGGCAGGACAAGGTTTTATTAAGTGCTGGAGGCTTTTTTTTTGTTTCTGGGAAGCTGAGTGCTCCCAGTTGTCAGGAGAAAAGCAGCGATCCCAGCTCTGTGTCCCTTCTCCCTCTGTGTGTTGCCATCTGCAGCCTGGGACAGCCTGGCCTCAAATGAACGCCAGGGAAAGACTCTTACATAAAACCTTCATCCATAATGGATGAACAGCATCAAAATTCAGCAGCAGCTCCGGAGCCTTTCCGGTGCCTCGCCTACAAATTCCTCCAAAGGCTGGAAAACCTCGATTTAGCACTGCACAGGGGTTAGAGAGGGACCTGGGGATTCTGGCTGCTCCTGCCCAGGGACTCTCCATCCTCAAAGGCTCTTTTAATGTAATCAAGGCCTTTTTGAACAGGAAAATGATGGTTTGGCCTGGGTGTGCAGGTCTGTTCAACCCTGGAGGCTTGGGATGGGGGAATGATGGTGAAAATAAAACCACCAGAGGCAGGAGGACCTGGCACCTTTTCCCTGGCTTTTCTGGTCACACAGAGGCACTTCCAGGCCTGAAATGTCCCTTTATGGTGGAGGAGGATGGGAATTTTAGTGCTTTCATCT
>PYHW01010656.1:663303-681588 GCA_013186435.1 Turdus rufiventris | reverse complement strand
TATATTTATATTTATATTTATATTTATATTTATATTTATATTTATATTTATATTTATATTTATATTTATATTTATATTTATATTTATGTTACAGGGATGTTAAAGGCACAGAGCAGGACACTCCAGATCCTGCCTAAGGCTGCCAGAGGAGGCAATGCTCCTGAGGAGAGGTAAAAATTCAATGTGTTAAATGAGCTCCCTAAGCTCTGATTTGCTTTGCCAGGCTCCCAGCGATCCCCCAGGGCATGAGGAAGGGCAGGAGAACTCTCAGCACCATTGCCCAATTCTCTCCAGGGCTCTGCTGCATCCAGCTCCTTCTCCCCACTGTAAACATTCCCAGGGAAAGGAAAATTGTCCTTGTGTAGCAGAGGGCTGGAAATCCACGGGAGGAGCCGGGTGCTGCTGTGTCTGGAGGGGGTGTGCAGAGGAGAGGAGGCTGCACATCAATTTTGGGAATCACTAAGCATCCCTTCCCCTTCTTTTGAGGGTCAGCAGCAGCACAGGGTGGAAACTGGAATTTTTCCTGGGAAGTTCAGAGCAAGGTTTTGCTGTGGAAAAGTGAAAAGTAAAAATTCCCGTGGAAGGAACATCCAGCTTGGAAATGCCTTTGAGCTGTTTTATTCGAATAGTTTCCAACTGCCACTAACAGATAGACCCTAATCTGATAACACTGATGTCAAATGAGTGTGATAAGCCCCAGAAACAAGGAACTTCCAAGCAGGGGCTGTCTGCCTGGTTTTGTTTTACAGGGACAGACATTTCCAGGGAAAGTCGTCCTTTTTAACTTCCCTCCTCCCAGCAGACATCTCCCCTGAAAATGATGAGCACAACCCATTCCCAAAGGGAAGCCACTTCAGGAAATGCACTTCCAAGCAGCTGTAGCCAGGAAAAATCAGCTCCATCTCATGTAGCCCCTGGCCCTGGATCCAGCCCAGGAGAGGTCCCAGCTCTGGGAAATGAAGAGAACACACGCTGGAACTGAGCCCAGCGAAAGCAAACGTGTTCTCCTTAAATGCATTGGTGTTTATTATGGTAAAATTCCCTTTCCTTGCTGTTTTTTCACCTTTCTGCTTCCCAGCATTATGGCCTGGAGGCAGGAAGGGGTTGCTGAGGCAGCTGGAGTTTTTTCAGCGAGGTGAAAGGAGATGAGCTGTAATTTTATACATGAAGCTGCACCTATTTGCTCCGTGGTCCAGGAAAAGAAAAAAAAGTGGAAATAAACCCTGTCAGCAGCTCATCCACAGGAAAAGGTTTTCTCAAGCATTCAAAATTAAAAAACAAAGGGAAGACCAAGGGAAAATGGGATTGTTGGGCATTCCATCAGTTCCTGGAGGTAGCTGGTAGGACCTGCCCTTCTGTAGGGTCATCCTTGGTCCTCTCTGAAGTTTCAGCAGTGCTGATGTGCACTGGAGTTTACCTGGACATCAGCTGGTAAAACAGCCAGCAGGACTGTGACAGATTCCTCCTTCCCAAACTCCAGGTCAGATTGGGGAGAATTGGATGGTTTGGTTTCTTCTGGTTGGATTCCTTGGTTTCTTCTGGTTGGATCCTTTGGTTTCTTCTGGTTGGATTCTTCTCTTTCTTGGGGGGAAAGTGAGGGACTGGAGGATTCACACAGACTCCACACTGGTCCTGGATGTCGTTTGGTGTCCACACTCAGGTACTTCCCATCAAAAAAGGAGGTGGACAGTGCATCCAAGTGGGAAAAAGAGTTAATATTTAGACAGCACAAAGTATGAGGAATGGTAAAACTGGGATAAAGGAGGAAAGGAAAAGATCAGCTTCCCACAATTAGAGCATTTTTTGGTGACTGTAGGACTGACTGGACGTACTCACTACCCACTAAGGATTAACAATTTCTTTTGGTGGTCAGGAAGCACTGAAGGCTGGGAAATGCTTGGAACTTGCCTGAGCATTTCAGGGATCAGAAACAGGTTTGGGAAAAACCTCCAGAGGAAGGTCTGAAGCTGGGCCCTGCTTCTGAGGAGGTGCTGTAGATCTTTGTGGCAGCTCTCAGGGTGGGCACAAGTTCTTTTGAGGTTTTCACAGGGTCAGCTGCTGTCACTGCATTGGTGCCTTTCCTCACCCTGCCCCATTCCATTTCCAGCCACATGCAGCTCCTTAAGGCCCATGGGATCATCTCAGAACCGTGGAATGGTTTGGTTAAAGATCTCATTCCACTCTTCCCACTGGGCCGGGTTGCTCCAAGCCCTGTCCAGCCTTGTCCATTTTAGACCTGTGACAGTGGTGCTGCCCTCAGTGCCACACATCATCTCAGGATGATTTCCTGCAGGTGCTTTCATTGCAGAGCTCTGGGAATAAGGGGTACAGACCCAAATCTGACTGCACATGGATTCCAGAGGGACAGGTTTTTATACCCTTTTCCTTATGTAACTATAGAATAATTGATAAACCCATATTGTTCTATTGTACACATTGATCTTATCCAAGCATGGATTCTTGTGATTTTCATCAGATCCCCAAATATCCTTTCTTATGATCCTTGTTACAATTACATTGCTTCTCCTGATTCTTATTACGATTAAACAATAATATATTCAATTTACCAGACAATTATTAAATTTAACAATCACATTATTTATCACATGATGATTCCACAGGTGCAGTTTCTCATGATTCAATAAAGACAAAGCTCAACATTTATTCCCAGGGCCTGGTTCCCTTTCCCAGCCCTGCCAGACCCAACCTTTCTTTGCACCCCCTGAATCTGTTGTACACAATTCCCACGATTTTAGAACCATTCTTAACCCCGTGTCATCATCAGGATGGTGTTGCTCAGTCCTCCATGGAATCATTTAGGTTGGACCTGTGAGACATCGATTCCCTGAGGTCTGTGCCCGTGTTCAGACACATCCTGCTCGTGACCAAAGCAGCTCTGGGTGACTCCATGGGTGGGATCAGAATTGCAGGATAAACTCCAGCAGCTCTGCCTCCATCCCAGCAAGGAACCAGAGCGAGCAGATGCCTCTCCTGAGCTGCCCAGATGGTTCAGAGGCTGCGGAAGGAGGATCGTAGCCCACGGCGCCTTTCAAGTGGCCAAACAGCTCTGGAGTGAGCAATGACCTTCAGCAGCCTCCTTGATGGAAAATGTGTCCTTGCAGCAGCAGCAGGATGAGGAGGAGAGGAGGAGGAGAGGAGGATGAGGAGAGGATGAGGAGGAATCTCTTTCTCTGCATCTCTCACACCACGGGTATTTCAGCTGCACAAACATTTTGAAGCGAGACCAGCGTGCAGTTTGCTCTCATCACTGGAAAATCCACTTTTCCACCCCAATTTTTTGCTTTCCAGGCAGCTTGCCAGTGAGTACCTAATCACGTTAGAGGAAAAGCACTTCCTTGGGATGGAGGCAGGCATTGGAAATAAAGGAGGATGTGGGCTGAGCTCTGTGAGGGAGGTGAGGCAGAAGCTCCACCAGAAGATAATTTGTGAAGCTCATCACTGCAGGAATGGCATCTTTGGTGTCCAAGTGATCTTTAGATGGAGTAAAAGTGGCTCTGGAGGCATTCAGAGAGAAGGTGGATGAATGGGATGTCTGCAAGTCTTGATTCTAAGCTGCTCAAAGCAGCACTTCAGGATCTCCAAAGTTGTGTGTTGGAATGTCTTCCCCACAAAACATTTCTCATTCCAAAATAATTTCAAGTCTAGTGCAAGTGTCCCTGCCCAGGGCATGGAACCAGAGAATCTTTAAGGTCCTTTCCAACCCAAACCATTCTATGATTTTCCATGGGAAAATTCAGGCATTTCAGTGAAAGATGTCCAGCAGGAATTTCCTGTGCCAAATCTCTGAACGGTTCCTGTGCTCAGCTCCTGATACCTGAATTCACTTCTGCAGGACACAAAGGACTTGTTACTACACTGAAATTAAAAATTCAACTGTTTTTTCGGTTTTTTGGGGTTTTTTGGTGGGGGTTTTTTTGTTTGTTTTTTTTTTTTTTTTGGTTTTTTTAGGGCTCTTGACTGCCAGAGTGAGGATACAAATAAAGTTTCTCCTTGGGTCCTTGGGTAACATTAAATATTGAAGTTCTTCCTGTATTCCTACTCCAGATGAGGACAGGGCTGACATGCCAATTTGGGATCCTTGCTTCCAAGAGGTTCTTGGCATGGAGAGAGGAGGGTTGTCCTCTGTCAGAGAGCAGGGAAGGGCCAGGCAGGTTTGGGTTTGTAGAGCTTGTCCACTGGAGCAGATGGAAAAACCTTCCTCTGGTCACTCCTATTTTAAATTATGCATCCTCCATCTGCTGCCTCGAGCACAGACGTGCTCACAGAGCTGCTGCCTTCCCAAAATAACCCAGGGCTTTGGGAGAGGCTTTGCACACCCAGCCTTGCCTGGCCTGGGCTCTCTCAGCTTCTCTCTGTGCAGGTGAAGGTTGGATGTCACCTGGGGGGAACAGAGTGGGGCAGGTTTGGCCAAAATGCCACCATCCCAAAGGAAATTGTTCCCTCTGTTGGGAATTTTACCTCCTTTGCTTTGGCTGCTCCAAAAGACCTCACCTGCATGGACAGGGTCTCAGTGTGGCACCTGAAAGTGTCACTGAGGGGCCACAACGGCAGCTTGAGCCCTGGATGGGCTGTGAATTTGGAAATCTCTGGGTCACAGCACCCTCAGGAGGCTGCTCTTGCTTTCCCAGCAGTTCAGAGCATCCCTGGTCAGGGTGGAGATGTTGGCCCAGCACATCCCTGGCACAGAGGCAGGGTCCCTTCTCCATCCCTGCCAGCCCTGCTCCCCCACACTGCACATGTTTCATTCTTTGCCTCTTTCCCCTGACTCTAAATCAGTTCTGTCAGCTCCTTAATTATTTTAATTTTTCTTCATTCTCCAAATCCCTCAAATATATTTTATATATAGGGTACAGGCTTAAAAAAGAAAGCTACTGCTGTGCCCTTGCCTCTGAAATATTACCAGAGAAATGTGAGTATTTCATCTCTGCCTTTCATTTTTCCAGACATGTTCTGCTTTGAAGAAGCGTGAAACAGTAATAGACTGATGGCTACACTCCAACTCTATTGATTAACAGTGAGTGGTCAAGCTCTTCAGTGCCTGAAAATACATCCAGAAACGGGGACAGGTGAATTACTGCATCTCCCTGCAGATGGAAGGAGTGGGGGGAGGATAAAACCTGCAAGGTTTTCAGAAGACCTGTCCAAATCCCCACTGGTGTGATGTCCTGGGGTGGGGGACAACCAATGATTCTTTCAGTGGCTCAGCCCAGCACAAGGCTAAATCATTTATAAATATTGCAGCTCCAAATTGCCTGTGTTTAACGAGGGGAGAGCAGAGAAGGGAAGCCAGGGGGAACACTTTTCCACAGTTTAAACCAAGAGCTCAGTGCTGAGAGCACAAAACCCTTCCCAGCCATTCCAGTCCTCACCAAAGGTCACATCTTTGGTGCATTTTAGGACAAAAGAGAGGAAGTTCTGCAGGATTTGCAGGAGCAAAAGGGCTGTGAAGAAGTTGTGCTGATGGGCAGTGGGACAGAGGGATTTCACCTTCCTACCTGAAGGATTCATCTTTGGAAGCTGCTGGGCTCCAGGGATAATGCTGGATCCCACAAACCTGGGTTTTTTGAGCTTCCTGGCACTGACCCCTGAAGAACACTGCTTCTGATTTGAAGTCTTGGAGGGCTTCAAATTTGAGTGATGGAGTTAAAATTCGGGTAGCTAAATAGAAGTGTGTGATTGCACATGGGGTAAGGTTTTAAATTTGAGATTTTTATAATATAGTGATAGGTATGGGACAAGATGGAGGATTTAGGGTGGTGTCTCTGTTCCTCTTTTTCTTCATGGTTTCAGGTTGTGGTTTTTGGTTGGCAATTTAGTTCTGCACTGAGGGTCACAGGAGTTTGGTTATTGGGTCAAAAGTATAAAAAATATCGGTGTTAATTCTCTATTGGACTGTTTAGCTTTAAGAAACCTTGTAACAGCTGGATCTCTCTCCATTTTGCTCACTTTTAGCTGGTGGCTAGAAGTGTTGCTGAACTTTCTGTGCTTTAGATAAGATTTAATGAACAACCAAGCCCAAACACGACAAAATTTGTTTCCTTCATGTTTTTAATCCTGACTCTGAGTGAAGACAAAAGACACTTCAGCCAAGCCACTGATTCTGTGGTGCAAACACCACCCCCATTCCAGGATAACAACCTGGGGATTCCTGTGGAGAAAAGGAAGAGGAGCAAAGTTTGGAAGCAGAGTGGAGACCTCACCTTCAGCTCCCACATCCCCCATTCCTCCACCTCCCGCACCAAACATCAGAGAATCCATTTTGCCTTCAGAAAGATGGGGAATATTTTTTTTTAAAATCTGATTTCTGCCAGGATAGGAAAGTATTTTCTTCCTCTTTTTTGAATTGCGGTTGTGTGCCCAGGCTGAGGGCAGGGGAGGGCAGGTGCCAGGGGGGATGATGAGCAACAGGTCATGAGCAGCTTGCAGGGGGAGTCAGGGAGAAACCAGGAGAATTTGCAGCTCCTCTGCTGCAATATTTGGTGTACTTGAGAATATTCCCAAACTGTCTTTCAACTGAGCAGCCAAGCAAAGTTTTTCCCCTTGCATTTTAGCACCAACCCCCAAGGCCGTTCGAGGGTGATCCAAAAGTGCCATTTCCAATCTTTCTGCAGTTCACTCTGAGCGATGCTTGCTTGGCTGGAATAGATCACCAAACTCAGGTCCTGACAGGATTAATGCACTGGAAAAAGGCTCAAGCCCTTCAGTGAGGCTGGGTGCTCTCTGAACACAGCAGCTTTATGAGCCCCACGTGTGGCTGGTGAGGTTTGGAAGGACCAGAATTGCTCCAGTGGAAAAATGTTGAGGGAAGAAAAATAGTGGCAGTGACAGAATGAACAAGCAGCTGTGGGAAGGAGAGATATGAAGGAAATGTTTTCATCTGCAAAAACGCCTCAGTGAATCGCTGGGTGAGAGGCACTGATATTAAAACACATCTGAAAGTTGGGGATTCAAAGGAGGATGGATCTTTGGGCACAATAAAATTCAGAGGAGAATGGATCCTTGGGCACAGTGAAGAAAATTCAAAGGAGAATGGATCTTTGGGCACAAAAAAAAAAATTCAGAGGAGAATGGATCTTTGGGCACAGTAAAAAAAGTTCAAAGGAGAATGGATCTTTCGGTGCACTAAACTGAAGGAAATTCAAAGGAGGATGGGTCTATGGGCACAATAAAGTTCAGAGGAGAATGGATCTTTGGGCACAATAAACTAAAGGGGTGAAGATACAGAAGTGCAGGCAGCTGAAACACTACAAGAAAACAGAAGAGTAAAGGCCCATTCTCCTTCCCTCTCTTTTCCTTATCTTTTAATAAATGGGATTTAACTTGTGTTATCCCCTTTACATCCAAGAGACTTTGCCAAGGGGATCTCATCTGTTCTGCAGAGCTCTCAGTCCCCATTTCAGAACAGCTCCCAAACCTTTTTCAGGAGGAGATTTCTTGGAGAGTGGGGCTCTGAGCATCCTTGGGACAGAGAGTGATTCAGCCTCACCAGCTGCTCTGACCCCAGGCTCACCTTTTCCTCCCCAAGCCTCTATTTGCACATCTCTTTTCATTTCTGCATGTTTGAATTCAATAGCTTTTATTTTTTTTTAAAGGACTGGTAAGGGAGTGTTTACTGGATGGTGACAAATCTGTTGTCTGAGCAGCTTTCCTAATAAACCAGATTATTTTTGTTGATGCTGATAGCTACAGAAAGCAGAATGTGCCGTGGATCTGCATCATCTGTTTTGTCTGTACACTGCTGCTTGTTTCCCACACGGTGATCAGGAACTTCAATGCTCACTCAGGGTAACTCTCCCCACTCCACTTCCATCCCTTGATTTCCACATGGGCTCCTCCAAACCCTTGGGAATTCCCCCCTGATGGGACTGGGATCATATTCAAACAGATTGAGGGCAAGCAATAAGTAGCAATAAAACCACATCCATGCAGCTTTAATATCAGAGTGGAGCAGCATCCCCAAGCACAATTTCATTGATTTTAGTGGAATTATGTCATGCATTCATTTGAGCCAGAACTACAATATAAATTCCAGCGCTCCTGGAAACCCTCTTGGAATTTATTCTCCAGTGGAGGAAGTTCCATTAGAATAAAGAGAAATAAAGAAAATATTGTAGCAGAGCCCAGCAGAGGGATTGCAGAGGAGCTCACGGCAGCCTGACCTTTCGCAGCGTGGCAGGGAGATTGCTGGAAAGAAGGGAACAATTAAAGAGTGATTTGCTGGGGGCACCCAGGGGCACTAAAACGCTGCATTACCAGCACTGGACTCTGGCTGTGCCCTTTACATCCAGCTTGCAGAGGAGGCTCCTCTCGAGACACAGATATGGTATTTTTGCAGCTGGTGACAAGAGAGCCTTGACAAATTTCTGCTCAGCTCACTTGGAGGGAAGAAAGGCTGCCCAAGTGAGTCAAGTTCACTCCTCAGTAGCCATGACAACACTTTGAAGAACTCACAGTTTGGGGAAGAAGGGAAATAAATTCTGATTGGCGACACAAAGGGATCCATTAGTGCTCCTCTGTTATCTGGACAGCTCCAGAGCTGAGAAAGGGATGCTTGGTGACATCCTGGGGAGGAGGGAGGCTGTGTTTTATCCCAAATGACTTCAGAGCTCAGGGAAGGGCAGGATGGGATGCTGCAGACCCTTTGTGTGTCCTTGGGAAGGAGGTGGGACCAGTTCCCTCCAGCTCCTCACTTGGGTGCTTCTGGAAGATATTTTGGCTCCCAGGACTGCATGAGAGGAACAAAACAGCAACAGAATGTTCATCCTGAGGTGCCTCAGGGTAAATCCAGGAGGAACTCTGAGGTGCTGCAGGAATGGTTTAACCTGAATGGGTTTTACCCTTCATGCTCCACCCTGCTGGCTCCTTGTCCAGGGTGACAGCAGGTCAGGAACTCCACAACACTGCAAATCCCTGCTCAATGGAAGTGTTATCCCTGCAAGTGCTTGCCTTGCAGGTCACATCTGCTCTTTGAAAGCCTATTTCCCTTCTCTCCATTCCCTCAGGAAGTTTCCTACGATTTTATTAGGGGTTTTGTCTTCTTTTGTGTTTTTTTCCTTCATCTTTTTGGCTGTAGTAGCTGCCCTCCAGCTGTATCTCTTTTTTTCTTCTCATCCTGGCAGCTCCTGCCAGTGTTAGCACCCAACTGGAATATGGGAAACCAGAACCTTCACTGGGCAGTAAAGGGTCAGTGGGAGCTTCAGAGTATTCACAGCAGAGGAAAAAAGGGATTAAGATCAATTTTGGCTTCCTTTGCCAGTCCCAAATGGGATCAGCAGGGTGGGAGAAGGGACAATGTCCCCTGTGCTCCTGGAAATGTGTCTGCTCCTCGCCAGAGAGATTCACTAATTCATCCTTCTGTCCTGTCCAGCTTCATTAAAAAGGAGAAAAAAGAGTGGCCAGTGTGGGATTGGTGGGGACCAGAGTGAAGTGATGGCCTGCTCCTTGGGAGCTGAAGCATCCACATCCCTTCCAAGCTTCCTAAAAGCCTCCTCAGGTGGTTCCAGAGGCCTGGAGACAGCCCTGTCCCATGGGGGGAAGAGGTTGCAGCCCGGCAGATGAAAATATGGATTGAGCACATCCTGGTTGGGCTGGAGCTGTTTGCCCACCAGGTTGTGTTGGGTTCCTCCACGTCTGCACCTCCAAAATCTGGAATAGGTCACAAGCACAACAGCACCCTCAAAATTTCCTCTCTCCTCTGCCCTGCCTCAGTGCAGCTCCAAAATCTTTCTTTGCACTGAAAGCTCTTTGGACACAACTGCAATCCATCTAAAATGTGAAATTTTCACTAATTCCAGAATATTAATGAACAAACCCCACCTCTCTCGAGGAAACAAAGCTGGCTGTGCATGGAGGTGACTCCCACCCCCACACCAAGAACTAAGGGGAGGATTCTTTCCTTCAGCTGTGCAGGAATCTCAGATTTCACCAAGGACTTTTATTCAGGTGGGATCAGCTTTCCAAACTCACCCATGAACAAAAATGTTTCCCATCAGACTGAGGAAAGATGCTTCCACTTCATTCAAATGAAAAAGGTTCATTTCAATTTCAGTCTTTTTTTTAATAATTTGGTCTTTATCATGCAGAAAGAAAACCTGGTGAGGGTTTGCAGTTCTGTGGGGTTTGACATAATGAACTGCAGCAATAACAAAAGAGTTTTTAAAGGGAAGGAATCCTATTAAAGGACAGGCAGTTACAGGTTTTAGAAGAGTCAAACACCTCCAGAACCACAGTATTTTCCAAGAAGTGGGGATTAATGGGGGTTAATGGCCATTAGGAGCCCCACTGGAAGCATGTTCATGTCCCCAGGATAAGCAGGAGGTGGCTGGGACAGGAACCAGCACTCTCAGGGTGACCTTCAGGTTCCTGCTCCACCAGAATTTTGGAGTTCTCCTCATCAATCAAACGTACAGCAGCTCATCCTGAGGTGCTGGAGCTGCCAATGCTTCAGGTGGAATCCCTTTGTTGTGGGGAAAAGCTTCCACTCCATGCCCTGGATGGGCTGAGCCCCTCTCCAGCCCCACAACCTCCAGGGATCCTCAGGGACCCCTCAGCAGGGCAGTGACAAGCAGGTGACAACAGCGAGACCCTCAAAATGAAGGGTTTTCCACTTGAGGTATCTCCCACTCATCCAAAGCTGAGAATCATAAATAGTTTAGGTTGGAAGGGACCTTTAGAGAAATTTAATTCAATTCCCAGGGACATCTTTGGCAGGCTCAGGTTGTTCAAAACCCCATTCATCCTGGCCCTGAAGGTTTCCAGGGCTTCTGATTTTCTGATTCAGGTAGGAAAATTCCCCCAGCACTGCCAAGGCCACCACTGCCCCATGTCCCCAAGTGCCACATCCACACAGATTTTAAATCCCCAGGGATGGGGACTCAGCCTGGGCAGCTGTGCCAGTGGTTCATAACCCTTTCCATGCAGAAATTATCCCTAATATCCAGCTAAACCTCCCAACCTCAGTTGTCTCCAGTGTTTTTGGATACCTTTTTTCCCTTGAAAAATAACCGTACAGTGAATCTATAGGAACTGAGCTGCTTCAGAAACCAAACCCCTCCAGAACTCACAGCCCGTGCATTGGAAACCAACTCTTTAAAGAAAATACTCCTTGAAATCCCTCCCTGTGCCCGGGGCTTTGCAAACCTCCGCTCATTCCTGGCACCCATCTCCAGATTGTGTCACTCTCCAGCTCAGTTAAGAAGTTGATTTGAATATTGTTTTATCACACTGTGCCTTGCAGACAGCATTGAGTCAGCTTAAAACCAGCGCAGTGTGTACTGGCTCCCAGTTAATTATAGGCATAAAACATCATTTACTCCTCTGAAAGGAAACACTTGGAACCCAGAGGGCTCCTTGCTGCAGACACTGGGTTTTGTTTGCTCTCTGTTATCTCAGGGACAGTTCTGGGGCTGGGGATGATAAATTTGTGTCCAGGCTTCCCTCAGTGCAGGGGTGAGGGTGTTTTGCTGACAATTTTGTTTTCCCAAAGAGCTTTAATCTAACCCTTGGGGAAGAAAGGAGGAAATGAGTAAAAAAATTAGAAATTAGGAAATTAGCACCCTTAGTAAATAATTGCCTGTTTCTCACTTCAGCAGGGTCTGGGCTTGGGTTCTGGGTTCCTACAGAATTCCTTCTCTGGGTTGGTGTCTCCTCCTGTTCCAGCTCTCGGGGCAGCACAGACATGGTGTTCATGCCCTGACTGAGGATTTGTTTTCCCAAAATCCGTGTATTTGATCTGTGCCCCCCTCTCAAACCATTCATGGAGCTCCGTCCTGGTCGTTGTCGCCTAAACATTGCAGGGGAGGTTATTCCCATCACAGGGCTTGGATCACCTCTTAAACCTCTGTAATGAATCCATCTCATTAAATAAATCCATCTCATTAAATAAATCCATCCCATGAAATCCCCTGAGAGCTGAAGGGAGGCAGGGGCTGATCAGGGCTCTCCTCACCGTGGTCGCAGCTCACGGAGAGGGTCCAAGAGCAAACTCAGAGTTATTCTGGCAGAGTTTGCACACGTGGGAGTTTCTGGAGATACTCTGGAGAGGCTTTGTGGCCACAGAGCAGCCCTGAGGGTTACCCAGGAGGGTCAGGGGTGCCCAGGAGGGTCAGGGGTGCCTTGGATGGATGCCTGGGCACGGGGCAGGAGCGTGGCACAAACTGCATCCCACACTCTCCCCCAAACTGTCAGGAGCTCTCCAAATCGATGGGAGAAGAGATGTTCCAGACACAAGCTGGAACATCTCAGGAAGCTCCAGTGGGAGCAGCAATTGCTGGTGAGCACTGATCTTGGAGGGGGACACTTGGTTCCCAGCAGCGTTTGAAGGGCAGGGGTGAGGGGGAAATGCTTTGCTTGTGGAAGGGAACTTCACCAAATTCTCTGCCCCCAGCTCCTGCTCCTCACTGCTGAATGAAAAACCAGCTCATCCCCGTGTTTCTTTAGCAGATCTGGTGCAGAATTTCAGCGTTTTCAGGTTTCTCCCAAGCAGAGCAGGGAGGGAGGCAAGGGAAGGATGATTTCATTTGTCTGACCAGATGCTCTCCTTGAGATCGGTGAACTCCATCCTGTCCAAACACTTCCCTGGATTCCCTCCTGAATTTTTACCTCCAGCACTGATGCAGAGGGAGAACCAAGCTGGTGAGAGGGATGGAGCAGCTCTGCTGGGAGGGAAAGCTGAGAGAATTGGCATTGGTCAGCCTGGAGAAGGCTTGGGGGTGAGCTGGCTGTGGAATGCCAGTACAGGAGAGAAACTGGAGGGACAGGACATGGAGGAATGGCTTCAGACTGAAAGAGAGTAGGGTTAGATGAAATATTAGAGAAAAAAATCTTTACTGGGAGGGTGCTGAGCCCTGGCACAGGGTGCTCAGATTTGCTGAGGCTGCCCCTGGATCCCTGGAAGCGTCCAAGGCCAGGCTGGACGGGGCTTGGAGCAGCCTGGGACAGTGGGAGATGTGCAATGTCATGGTCTTTAAGGTTCATTCCAAGCCAGACCATTCCATCATTCTGTGATTTTATTCCTGGGGAAACTGAGGCACAGGGTGCACATGGGACCTGACCCCAAACCCCAGCAAACCTTTAAGCAGCTCCAAAGATAAACCAGCACTTGTGGCTCCAGCAAGCACTGCCGGCCACAAACCCTGGATTTATTTAGCATTTTTAAAATAATGACCGACCAGAAATCCGGTCCTCTTCTTCCTCACCAGCACATCCTGAACCCCACAGCATCTCTCAGAGGATTTATCCTGTTCCAGCACTGCTGGAATGTTTTCTGGGTGTCTCCCATCAGCCTGACTGGGGACAGAGCTGCAGGGAAATAAAAGCTCTAAAAGATCCCATCACATTCTGTATTTTGTCGTGATTCCACTTGTCTTTTTTAATGTGCTCTGAGGAGATGGGAAGAAAGGACCCCAAAGGGAAAGAGAAATTTCCCAAAAGCCTCGTGAACCAGGGCAAAAAAAAAAGGCAGAAAAAACCAAACAAACAGGGAAGAAATATTAAAAACACCCTTAAAATGTTGTTTTGTTTCTCTTTTTTTGCTGCAGAGGAGTTTGAAGTTCTCCATTTCCTGGGTGTGCTACAGGAGCAGCAGAGTTGAGACACTCAGGCTTTTAATGAAGTTTATGTAAATTTGGTGATGTTTATACTTAGCAGAACAGATTTAGGAGTACTAATAAAGCAGCAGATGAGGCGTAGAAAAGAGCTGGTGAAGTTTTCCCCCACTGTTATTTTTTACCTTCCTCCCACCATTCCCAACAAAAAGAGTCTGTTTCTGTTGCCAGCTTCTCTTCACAACAAGAGCTTCTGAAATGCTGTTTATCCCTCAGATGCTGCTGAAGCATCTCCCAGTTCAGTTTTGTCCCATTGCTTCCCTCCAGGAGCAGCCAAGAGCAGCCCAGCCCGTGTTTGTCCTCTGGAATTTTCCCCAATTCCACGTTGGGATCTTTGTTCACTGCCAGGATTTTCATTTTCAGGAGTTGAAGGAGTTTTTTTCCTTTGGGAGGAGGGGAGGGTTTTACCCTGGGTTTGGAGTCAGGGGTGTTGAGGATGAGCAGGAGGAGGAGGAGGAGGATGAGGAGGAGGCAGAGCTGGCCCTGCCCAGTGCTGGATGCTGATTTCTGGTGCTTGTGGCTCCAAGCAGAAGAGCAGGGGCCACCAACAGAGAAAAGTGACCCAGAAAATTCTCAGAAGGCCCACCTCTCCAGCCACACCCCCACAACCTCTTTCAAATATTTTCTGCTCAGCCCAGGAATCCTTTGCACTCTTGAGGAGCTCCCCTGGAATAAACCAGCCAGGACCTCAATGGGATGAGCCCTCTGGACACAACCCTGAGCCCTGGGGTGGCCCTGCTGGAGCAGGGAGGTGGCACCAGGTGACCCCACTGTGGTCCTTTCCAGCCTGAGCCATGCTGGGATTCTGAGATTTGCATTGGATCCTCCCTGGGCTGATCCAGTTCTCCATCCCTCCCTGCCCCTGGCATCCCACAGCACTGCTCCATCTGCTGAAGGAGAGCAGTTTTTCATACCAGAGATATTCTGATTCATCAGAGGCCAACATGAAATGGAAGCTTGTGCTAATTATTAAAAGCTACCAGGCTCTGCTGCAGAAATAATGAGAATTTTTCCTATTTATGGCACCTCCATGCTTTACTTTTCATTAAGAAAAGGGACAAGGTCTAAATTTAGGACTGACATGGTCAAGGCTTAGCTTTGAGATGAGGTTTCACCACACCTTTTCCTCTAACAGAAGGAGAGTCCTGGAAACCATGAAACCTCCCCATTTATCAGCAAGCAATCATGAGATTTAATTTCTTTTTATAAGAACTGATAATCTGGATTTTTCCCACTAGAGAGAAACCTTACAGGGGTTTCATGGCAGTAAATCCACACCAGCTGAGCTGAATCATACCCAGATTTTCATGGAACCACAGAATTCCAGCTGGGAAGGGACCTCAAGGAACATCTGGTCCCACCTTTCTTGGCAAAAGCACAGTCCAGACAAGATGCTCCAGCTGAATCTTTTCAGGGGGAAAATCCCCTACTTCCACTGCTTGCAGAATTTTTTCCTCTTTTACCCAAGCAGAACCTCCCCAGGAGTGACTTTTCCATTATTTGTCATCTTTTCCGTGTGATTGCTCATAAAAGGAAAGTCTCCATTTCCTTTGCAGCCCCTCTTTAAGCACTGAAACATGGGGACGAGGCTCCCCAAACCCCATTCTCAGCCTTTCCTCACGGTGGCAGCTTTGATTGTCCTTCTCCAGCCTGTCCACAACTCTTTGGAATAGCAGAGACCAAACCTGGAATGCTCCAGGTCTGCCAAGTGCTGGGTAGGATGGAATAATGAATTATAATGAATTAATGAATTATCCATCTCTGATGGGTCTTTTTTTTTTTTTTTTTTTTTTTTGGCACAAGGAGCAAGGAATTGTGATCCACCAAGATCCTTTAATTAGGCAGAGCTGCTGATCAGGGAGTTTTGCTCCTGGCAGGGTTTTTGTAGCTGTTGGGGACATCTGACCCCATCCCCTGCAAGGGAGGACTCCAAAGTCCCAGTTCAAAGTTGCCCATTCTTGGTTTTTATCTGTTTTCTTCCAGCTCATCTGGAGAAATGAATAATCCCTTGATCAGCCACCAACATCCAGAAACCTCCGGGAGCATTTTCAGGGCATCCTCCTTGCCATGGGCATGAGCTCATGGAATTTTCAGCATTTCCCTGAGGAAAAAGGGGCAGCAGGAAGGAGTTGGGTGGAGAGATCCTTGAAATGGGGATGCTTCTCACACAATCAAAGATTTATTTTGGAAAAGATGAGCTTTTCCAGCCTAAAAGGTGCCTGGGTGATCCTGTTGGATCACAGGGATGGGAAAGCAGCAGCCACTGAGGAGCGATGGATTCACAGAATTTTCACTGAATGCTGAACCTCGCTTGAATTTTCAGCTCCAGCTTTTTTTCTCTGCAACCTGTTATGAATCTGAGCATCCCTGACTTAAGGTGCTGAAGGAGGAGGAGGAGGACACTTCTTGAAAAAGAGTGTTCAGTCCAGGAACCAGCTGTGATTGCTAAATCAGGAGACAGACACAAGGGGGAAAAAAATAAAAAAATCAAAATGACTGAAAAGTTAAAAATACAGCCTGAAACCTGGAGCTGCATTTCACCCTGCTTTGACTACCAGATCCTATAAACCAGGAAAAAGGGGACAGATCAGACCCACGGGGTTAAAACCTACAGGAAAAATAGGACAGGAGGAGATCAATCAGTCCAAAACTCTCCCCTTAATTATCACACAAAAGATTTTGGAGAATTAAAAGCGTGGCTTTATCACCTCTGGCACAGAAGGTGCTTCCCAGAAAGGAGATGTTGTGCTGCTCTATTGGTCATCAATTTTGGGACAAGTTGATTATCTTACTAATTGCTGACCAGATACCAGTGTGGTGCTGAGCTACCCAAATCCATAAAGCAATTCCCAATTCCTAAAGAAATCCCCCCTGGGGATTTTCCTTTTCCAGCCACTTGTGGTGGTCCAGAAAGCAACTGGGGTAACTGGTGAGCAGGAGATGTGCAGCTGACAGCTCCTGACGTGTGGGTGAGTCTCCATAATCCAAGTTTCCATTTTAAAGGGAAAATGGGAACTTCCAGGCAGGAGGATTTATAGGCAAGGACTTAACAGTTAAATTTATTCATGGCTAAACTGAGGAGCCCAGAGTCATTAAAGCATGAAATTGTGCCAGTCAATTAAAGCGTCAATCACAGCCAGCCTCATTTAGGAGAGCTGCTTTAATCCCAGAAAAAAACCAATTTTTTTGGCCTGGTGAGAGAGCAGAGAGACTTGAGGTTGGTTTTAGGGGAATAGCAGCTCCTCAGTTACTGTTCAGACATTTGCCAGTGGTTGTTTTTTTTTTTTTTATGCACACAGATGATTTTCTGCTGTGCTCCTTCCAAGGTGACTCGTGTTTCTGCTCCAGCAGAAACACAGATGCAATTTGAGCTGGAGATGGAGTGACTCGAGTGGGCTACACAGCAAACAAACAAGGGAGCTCATCAGAGAGACATTTAAACTAACAAATAGCAGAAATCTGGGACATCTCTTGCTTTTCAGCCGATGATGGATTTTCCTTTTGTTTTAAAAATCAAGCAATTAGATTATTCTGCCTGTCACTTCATGCAACATGTGTTTATTTTATTGGCTTTTAAAGTGTTTTCCCCCCCACTCTGGATGGAATTCCTGGAATATCTATTGGTGATATTTAACAGATGGTGACTGTCATTTGACAGAACAGGTCACACACCTCATTGTAATGCAGGAGAAACATCTCCGAGGGGATTTACTGGGAGCTGACTGGAAGCTTGGGTGTTGGATAGGATCTTTTCTTCCTTATCCACCAAAAATCAGGGAAAAGAGAGAAAAGAGAGTCAAGTTTGGAGGAGAACCAGGAGCTCAGGTGTGAGCTTAGAACCTCCAGTGCTCTTGGCACACCGTTCATGTTGGGCTATCTTAAATGAGCAAAGCAGCTAATAGTTGCTAAAAAGACTGTTTATTACAAAGCAAAGTCACAGTCATCAAAGTCTATGCTAAGTTTAGTATAAAGTCCTGAATAGAAAGCAGAAGCTTATCAAGGTCCCGGGAAGCTGATGTTGTTGCAGCCGCTCCTGTCTTCTTGGGTTGATGATGCTTGTGAGTGAAGCAAAGCAGAGCATAGAAAAGCAATGGCAAAAAGCAAATGGCAAAAGCAAATGGCAAAAAGCAATGGCATAAAGCACCAACTCTCCCCAATACATAATCTTACATAGGATTTTTCCAGCAAGCTAATATGTAAATTTGGATCACTACTTCTTAACCTATGAGAATTCTAATTTCTTAACACACCAGGTTCCATATAAACTACATATAATACGATCAATCTTGTTCTATCTGAAAAATTAAGCCATATTCTCACTGGAGCCCTATTTTGTCTAAGCATGGTCTCCAAACGAGCTTCTGGAGCCTGTACTGAAAACATTAGTGTGTTTTTCAACCTTCACTAGAACTTGTACTTCTACTCTGCCATCTAAACCTTTCACTCACTAAAAGCGCTGCAGCTCACACTAAAACTTAATGATTGTCCTGGTTTGGAGGACAGGTGTTTGCTAATAAAGGCAGGAACCTCTCTTTGAAATGGAGAATGTAAACCCCCTCCCTCCAAATTATTATAATCTTGAAAATACGGGGTTTTCAGGCAAAGATATGGGAATTAGGAATAACAGTTCTTTACTAGGGAAATTAAAATAGAAATACAG
>PYHW01010656.1:581816-630904 GCA_013186435.1 Turdus rufiventris | reverse complement strand
GCCCATTAGCAGAATATCTCCCGTGGAGATCAGGATCACTGCCCCCACCCTCAACAGATGGTGATAGAACAGATACCTTTTATCACACCCTGTATTGTAACCCAAGACAATATCTTTTATTCAGAGCCCCCATGTTCTGAACAGGGGCTCATCCAAAAGAAATCCAGGCAGTGACATCCAGAAGGTGCCAAATGTGTCCCTCCCACCTCCTTCCTGCAGCTCAGCATCCAGCCCCAGGGATCTGCAGGATCCCCACGTCTCCCAGAGGGCTCTGTCTGAGCACAACCACTTCCCACCAACCTCCCTGTCCTGTTCTGGGGCTTTCCAGCCTGTGCAGGAAGGAGGGAGCAGGGACAGGCTGGGACAGGTTCAGTGCTCTGCACATCCCAACAGACGGCAGAGCAGGGAGCATCTCATCCCAAAATTCAGAGGCAACCTCATAAATTAACACCATCCGAACTGCTCCCCCTTTTCCTGGAATTCTGTCCATTTATGAACTGGGCTCTTTTTTTTTTAATATCTAGATTTATATGAGGGTTCGCTTTAGGGCAGCTCCTGCTGATGAAGGCCAGGGCTGGAGGAGGAATGCCATGGAAGCTGGGAAGGTGCAGTGGCTGGAGACAAGGGACAAGTTTGCTCTGGATTGTACCAGATCCTGCTCTAAGACCCACACAGCCATTCCCAGCCTCACCTCAACCTCCTGTCCTCGTGAGCTGCTCCAGGATCCTTGAGTCAAAGGAGGCTGGAGGATGCTGGATCCAAGCCTGGATCCTGTGGCAGGTAACAAATTCACTCCCTGGAGAAGTGGCTCATCCCCAGGCTCCTCGATGACAATGTTCACCAGGATTTGCGTCCATCTCTGGTCTGGGTGATGCCAAGGAAGTCAGAGCCACCTCCAGATGCTCCCAGTTCACCAAATCAGGTAAAAGGTGCAGTTACTCCCCATTAAATGATGAAATAATCCAATTTTTGGCTGCCCAGACTCTCACGTGTCAGACAAGTGCTCTCAGTCACATCTGAGATGCTCAGATCCTCCAAGAGCTGGGGATTGCACAAATACCCCCAGTCCCCACAGAAACACCCTCAGCACTGGGAGAGAAACCCAGACTGTGCCAGGAACTTTGGACTAAAGAAAAGACAGGGATTGGGCAAAAAGAAATATATAAACAGCATTTATTTTTAATTTCCATTTTAAATACGGAGCTTCCTTATACATCCAAGGAATTCCCTCTCCCTCCCTAAGCAACTCTTATCAAAATAAATCCTTCACTGGAAAATCAACACCAGATCAGGGAAATGTGCTGGCAGAGCCTCTTTATCAAGGGCAGTATCTAGGGGCCAGAAATCCCTGAACAGGGATTTCTTAAAATCCTTCCTCAGAATCCTGGGACAAACCCCCTGGTGCCCCAGTGGAGAAGGATTTAACATCCTGGGGGGAAATGAACCCAGCACTGCTACACATCACTGGAAATACAACTGCACTGCAGGGAAAGGGATGAGCTGGGTCTGCCCCTGGAAGGATTCTCTTAAACAGGCCTTATCCTGCATTTCACTCCCTCCAGGGAAAGCAGGAGGGGAAAATGAAGGAGTAATTAAGATATTTATGTGTTAGGATACACC
Organism: Turdus rufiventris; assembly: GCA_013186435.1. Classification (NCBI taxonomy): domain Eukaryota; kingdom Metazoa; phylum Chordata; class Aves; order Passeriformes; family Turdidae; genus Turdus; species Turdus rufiventris. Next base: position 629,284 of record PYHW01010656.1, on the reverse strand, counting down.
TTTCTCAGGTGGGATCATGGGGAAAGGGTTGGCTTGTATTGATTTGAGGGTGTACTCTGGATAATGTTTGGGGGTTTTTAGCAGCTGAACTTTTCCAGTTTTTAGTAAAAGAATTTCTGTTTTCTGGGGTAACATCTCACAGGATCATGGAATGTCCTGACTTTGAAGGAACCCACGAGGATCATTGAGTCAGGTGCAAACACCAACAGAGAGGACAGGGGAAGGAGGGGATAAACAGCCCAGCTCCAAATGGACACATCCAACACATCCCGGGGGCTGCAGCTTCCAGACTCAGCCACTGAATGCCAGGATCTTTAATATCAGAAATGATGAAGATGGGAGGGAGCTGCCAACACCTGGGCAGGCAAGGGAAGCTCTGCAGTGAAGGGGCTGGAAGGGCAGGACACAGGGAATGGATTTAAACTGCCAGAGGGCAGGGCTGGATGGGGTTTTTGGAAGGAATTGTTCCCTGGGAGGGTGCTGAGCCCTGGCACAGGGTGCCCAGAGAAGATGTGGCTGCCCCTGGATCCCAGGAAGTGTCCAAGGCCAGGTTGGAGAGGGCTTGGAGCACCCTGGGATGATGGAAGTTGTCCCTGCCCTGAACAGGGTGGAATGGGATGAGCTTTAGGGTTCCTTCCAACCCAACCCATTCCCAAATCCCATAAAATCCTGCCCAAGCAGGCTGGCACTGCCCTAGAGGTGCTGTTTGAAATCAGTGGCACTGGTCCCAAATTTGAGAGATGTGATGCTTTGAACACCAGAGGTGCCAGCAGAGCTCCCAGGGCAGCAGCTCCAGCCTGAGCTCTGGCATTGCCACCAAAGAGCTCAACCCCAGCACTGGGGATGCTCAGGGCACCCAGGGCTGCACCTTCTGCCCCAGCACCTCTGCTCTCCGTCCCACAGACATTGCAGAAACACCCAGCTCACCCAGCCATGGAAAACTTACCCAAAACAAGCACTCCAAGACACCAATCCCTGCTGCTGGGCGGATAAGAATTGCTCCCAGCCCTCCCAAAAGCCTTCCCAGCACTGAAATCCATCCCCTAATGTTGAATTTGATGGAACTTCCTACAGCCCCTGATCACATCACAAACACCTCACTGTGCAGAGCTCCTGGTTCTCCCCAGTGCTAAGAAGTGCCAGCACCACTCAGGTTAGGAGGGAGAGACTTAATTTTCAAGCTGTTTCTCCCAACTTTTTGCATTTTGCTCCCATTCTGTGGCTGAGGAAGGAGCACCGCTCGTGCAGCAGCAGGAATTTGTGTCATGGATGAAGAGCAGCCTCTCCAAGTGAGCAGCTCTTTGCAGGAGAGGCAGATGGGGAGCAGAAGGCAGCAGCTCCCCCAGGACAGGCTCTTCAATATTTAATGTGACATCAGAGCAGAGCCAAGCAATCCGAGCTCGTGCAGCGTTTTGTACAAGGCAAAGAAAGACACAGCCAGGGAAGTGTGAAAGGAAAACACCCAGAAGCCAAAGAGGAAATGCTGATTTGTGATTCTAAAGCTTGAAGTGCAACAACTGCCTCCCCTCTGCTCTGTCCACAGCATTGATGGTTTGCTCTTTGCAAGCAGCGCTGCAGCCTCGAGTGGAGTGGCCAGGTTTGGTCCTGCAGTGCTTTAATTAGACAGGAAAACAATTAGAGATGATTCTCTTCTAACATCCACAGGCCTCAATACAGAAAACAACTCAACTCCATCCCATTGTGTCTGTTTAGGTTGTTTTGGGAGCTTGGCAGATGAAAGGAGGACATAAAGGAGATTTCTGAAGGGATGGGGACAACTGCTGGACAGTTCCAAATCCTTCATCATCGCTTGTGAGGCAAAGGAACCCCAAGGAGCAGACACTGCCAGACACAGGCTCAGGTTCTCCAGGAAAAATTCCCTCTCAGCCCCTGGGCAGCATTTCCACAGTGGAAATTCCAGAGCCAGCTCCTAGAACGGGCTGGGGAAGCAGAGAGCTGTCAGGAGATGACAGCCAACAGCTTGCACTGAGTTTTGGGGGAACAGACACAAGAGAAGTGCCTGAGCCACCCCTGGCTCTGCCCATCAAAAGGTGAAAACCCTGCAAAGGGCAGATTCAGAATGCAAGAAACAACAAGAAAAGGTTGGAAAGGAGTAACAGGAAGGTGGGACAATGATGGTGTAGATGCCTGGTGGGACACACTGGAAAACAGGAGCTGCTTCTGGTGATGTGACATCTCACGTCCCTTTCTTGTTGCTGAGAACTCCACAAAAAACCCCAAACTGCCTCTTCCCTCCCACCTCCATACTCCAGCTCTCTCCAGCTTTGGGGGAACCTCCCAGGAGTGTCCACAGAGCACAGTCCAGCAGCAGCTCCTAAAGCAGCCAAAAACCATGAGCAGAAGTTTGCAAAGTCTCAGTCTCTGGGTGCAGCTGGGGATGTGGAATTCTGGGGAAGAACCTACAACTGTAGATAACTGTGGCCATCGACCCTGTTTCCTTCCAGAGCATCCCAGCTCCCTGGATCAGCAGGAAGCTCATGTTGTGTCCCACAGTCCTGGAGCTCATCTTGGGCCACTTCACCAAGCAGCAGCTCTGAGCCAAACCAGCTGAACCCCTCTCCTCCATCCCCCTCCTTTCACTGATGCAGGTCTAAGCAGAGCTTGACATTCATTAAATAACTTCAAATGTTGCTGCAGTGCAGTTCTCAGCTGCACTTCCTCAGCGATCCCAGAAGTGATGCACTGCTTGTTCAGCAACTTTTCACCAATTTCCCTTCATTTCCATGGACAAACACATCAAATCCCACACACAGCACGTCAAGGACGTCTTCAAAAGCAACAAAATAAAGTCTCAGACCAACAAAACCAGTCAGGTACAAATCCAATTTTTAATGGTCAAGCTCACTTCTAGCTCCTACATTCAATGCAAGGATCCAAAACCACAAGTGTGAGAGTAGAATTTTATTCTATCCCCAGTTTCTGATCGTTGTGGTGGCTGTCAAATAGGAACTTCCAAAATCCACTCGTTTCAGAAGCTTCTCTCTACCTTGCAATGCCAGGTGAACTCCCAACAGCTCTTGACACCTTTCAGACTCAGTTCTTTGGCAACAGTTATACAGAGCATTGTGCGTATATAAAGAGCTTATAATAAAACTTCTTTTACATTCTAATTGTCTTAAACCTTCACAGAAGTATTAAAGTGCTCAATCAACTCCAAACAAACCCTCCTTCCCTAGTCAGCTACTTCCTGGAAACGCCTGCAGTTAAGTCAGCAAAACCAGAAGCAAACAAGAAGAGAAAAGGCATGGAAAAATAAAATAAATCCTCTGCAGGATCATGAAAACCCCTCTGGAGACAAGAGGCCGCGACTCTTACATCTCCCTCCTACCCAAATATTGAGACACAGTCCAAATGTTCAACCAGTCCAAGGCAGCACAGCCTTTCCCCACCCCCATCAAGCTGTGCTGATTTCCCATCAGTTTATTCTCTGGCCCCTGTAAGAACAAAAACCCTGCAGAACAGAATCCTACTGATGCTACAAAGAAAATACAAACACTGAAGTCACACCGGTGAAAGAAAATAAAAGATACAAGCAAGAGTTGTGGTGGATATTTAACCCTCCCTGCTGCCTGGATTTTAAATTATCTCTGCAACATTTGACACTATCTGAAAATAGATCTTTCAAAAAAGTTTGAAATGGGGACATTTTCGGCCTTTCTGAGGGGAGGATGGAGAGTGCGTCTCAAAAGCTTTTTGTCCGGCAAGACTTGCAGGCCAGTCCACCCCACTGTGCCTCTGTGCCTGAGGAAATCCCACCCAGAGCCTCAAAAGGGGACCAAAGCCACGTTCCCTGGACACATCCTGTCCTTCCTCCAGCCACAGCACCCAAAACATCACTTAAACCACCCCACAAGGTGACGCTTTCCTGTGGAGACACCAGGAATTCCCCCCCAGGACACGTGTGTGTTACAGCTTTACTCAGCCAGAGGATGACACCTCTGATTGCAGCTTTGCTGAAATCTTTTGACATCTGTGGGAAAAACATTTTATTTCAGCCTCAGCAGCCCTCTGCACTCCCTGGCTTCCAGCAGGTCCTGAACTGCTGCCTGTCACCTGCCCTTTTGCTGTTGACTGAAGATCAGACAGAGTTCTGCCCCCTCTGAAATCCCTGCTCCTACACCCTTGCTAACAGCTCTGAGTGATCCTGGCACAGAAACGACACAGAAAAGCCAGGGAATCTTGGGGAAAGTGCTCAGAAACCACGCTCAGGTTTGTAGCTGCTCTTGTCAGACGTGGCAGGAGCCACCCCAAGGCTGCTGAAAGCCAAATTCCCTGCCTGGATGCACTGGGGTGGGCACCCTGACCCTGAGACTTCTCAGAGCAGCTGGGTGCCACGTGAAGGTCGTGGGTTTGCTGTCTGTGACATTGGTTTGGTTGCTAAGATGAGGGGTTTTCCCTACAATTCCCTCAGGGATGTGAAACCATGGATATAGGAACTCTGGCTGCTCTCCTCCCTGGAGTCTCAATACAAAGGGTTTCGTAAGAAAATGAAAAAATTAGTTCTGCCCACGTGTTTAAGAGCCGTGGGCAGCTCCACAAAGATTAAATACCTTCTGATCTTTAGTGCAAATACACCAAATCTGCAGTGGCTTGAGCCTGGCTTAGGGCCAGCACAGGAGCTTTGCACCCAAAGCCTTCCTCCCTCATGGCTGGGCTGGTCTCCCTCACCATGCTGGGGTGGGAGGAAAAAACTCTGCATCATTTACTGGGCAAGCAACTGGTAAGAAACACTTCTCTGTGCTGATAAATTCATCTTTTACATTCCTCTTCTTCTCTTTCTACTCTTTTGAAAGTTCATCACCGAGGTCCACGATTTTCTGAACATTTTTTAGCTGTGACCTGTGATGTGCCAAGCACTGAACTAAAGGGCAGCTTGTTTCACAGTACTCCAAATAAGAAAACTGACCACAGTACAAGCAAAATTAAATAAACTAAAATATAAATGACAGCAGAAGTTAAGATTCATCCAGAAATATAATATAACGTCTGGCGGGGGGGGGGGGAGTGGAAATCAGCTACACAACAGAAACAATGAAGTGACCAACAAATATTGATTAGGAGAAAAGAGGAAAACTTTCATTGCATTCTGTACATCAAAATTAAATGAAAAATTCACATGTTGGAGCCTCGAGACAGAATGATGAAGGTCTCAAGCCACAGGAAGGAGAAAGCAAAGAAAACACCTTGAATAAAGCAACACATGAACAAAATCAGTAACTGAGCAGCTTCCAAAGGAATAAAAGTGACCAGATCTCAAATGAGAAAAAGCAGCACTGCAGCAGAGAACAGGTATATGGTCAGGACATGGTGGGTAACACTGACTGCACAAAACACTTGTGAATTTGGAAAGAACCAGGCCTATTTGTATATCTATGCAAAATATATACACAACTCCATATGTATATATGTACACATAGGCACTACTGTACATATGTATATGCAACCTCAACACAACTGCCCTCTGGGTGCAAGCAAAAAATGCTGCAGTTGTGCAAAACCTACAATTCTGTGTTTGATTACCCAGGAGAAAAGGGAGAAAGATCCAAACTAATGCCCAAACAGCTCAAACCCAGGAGGGGTTTAATCCACAGGGCTGTGTGAGCCCAGCCTCTGCTCATTTGCAGGAATTAAAAATTCATCCAAAGCTGTGGGTTGTAGCAGTACACATTGCAACTGCTCCCAAACCCATTAATGTGAGACAACAGCCACCATCTCTCCTGCCATCAGTGGTTCAGCACGAGGCCATCCCACCCAGAACACCAATTTGGGAATACTGAGTGCACAGGGAATTGGATTCAAAGGCCAGGACAGGGCTGCCATTCTATAAAACAAGGGTCAGTTGCTGTTCTTAGTGTTGGGGAAGAGAAGGAAGTGGTGCATTACAAAACCCCCCCACCCTCAAACAAGGGAACACAGGACAGCTCTGGATGCTCCAACCGTGCAGCCAGGCTGATCTTTGGGGTTGGTGTGGTTGGGGATGTGGAAAGGAGCGTTTTCCATAAAGTTTGTTCGCCTCCCAGCTCCAGAGAGCATCGTCCTCTCCAGCCCAAGGCTCCCTTGGCCTGGCACAGGCCCCGTGGAGCTGTGCCAGGAGCGCATTGCCAATGTCAGAGCACGAAGAAAGTGGTGAAAAGAAAGTGCAGGAGATGGTCCCACGCCTTTTGTGGCCCCAAAGGAGCTGTCTCTGCTGCCCTCAGTGCTCTGCATCCATGGCATCCAGGTACTTGGCCTCGATGATCCTCGGGAGCAGGTTGTACCTAAGGCAGAGCAGAGAGGGGGAGTCAGTCCTGCTTTAAACCTGGTTTATGCAGTCCTGGGTTTTGTCTCTGCCCCAAAGCTCCTGGGGGAGTTTGGCCAAGCTGAGGGGGACACAAAGTGGGGGACAGCGAAACCAACCAATCCTTCAAGCAAACACAGTGATTAGTCATAGGAACAGCAGTGCCAAGCTCCCTCTGGAAGAGTTTTCTTTCAGCTGGAAAGGAGAGAGAACATCCTCATCCTCACAAGAGAGAACATCATCATCCTCACAAGGAGAGAACATCCTCATCCTCAGAGGAGGAATGTCACCTTCCTAAAGCTCTGTCATCACCAAGTCCTCAGGGTGACAAAAATACAAAGGTGAAGAGCCATGACTTCAAACAAGACCATCCCAACTTGGTGTCTGGCTTCTCCACGTGGAGACAGAGATTCCCTTACTTTTAAAAAAAAATAATTTTATTTTTTGCAAGAACATCCTCACAAATTAATGTGTTTGGGTTAGAAAGGTGCTGTGAAGTTGCTCCTGCAAATCCCAGTGCACATTTATGGGGCATGTTACTCTTCAGCTGTTAAAATAACTCATCAAGCACCAAAAAAGCAGTTTCAGGTCTCAGCAGCTGTGCAAGAGATTCCAAACATCACTTATTAATGAGAAACACCAGGATATCCTTAAATAGACCCAGCACAGAACAAAATGCTTGAGAGCCCAGATAAGAGACAACTTGGAGAGAAGATTTTTCTGTGGGCAACAAAAGCTCCTCATCCCAAAGTTCTGAATCTTAGCCAGGAACTGGGAATACCCAAAGAGATCAAGTTTTCTTCCAGCACGCTGCTTTCCACTGCAGTAATGGATTTCAGTGGCTTCTCAGTATCTGTCTAAGACCACAGCAGTGATCCCTCACTAATGACAACACAAATCATGTTTCTAGAGCTGTTGGATGGATGGAAATGTGGCTTTGGGATGTGGCTGGTGTTCTGGATGGGACACCAAGCCATGCCTCACTCATTTGTGTTTGATTCTTGAATTTGCCTCCTGGCTACTGTCCCATCTCCTCTTTCTCCCTTCACTTCATAAAAAAAAAAAAAAAGAAAAAAGGGGAGAAATTATATTAAATTTCTCCAACTGCCTCATCTATTTAGAGTGCCAAATCTTTGGGAAAAAGTCATTAACTACAGGGCTCATGGATCATGGTGCTGCCTTCTTGGCTGGAGGCCACAGAAACTACATGAAGGCAAAAGAAATCAGAGGAAGGAAAGCCAAGGGCAAATTTCCATGCTGTGCCAGGCAGCAGCATCTTCCCCTTGGCAGCAGGGCTGATTCTCCAGCTGCTGGGAAAAAACTGCCCTGGAAAGAGAAATGAGTGAGCAACACAGAGGGTATAAAGTGACAGCACCTTATTTACTGAAAAGAAGATGTATTTGCATTTTAGTATCTAGCTCTTAGTACAGGATCAGGTTTTTTGACTGCATTCTCTCCACACTAATTGAGTTTTTTGCATCATGTCCAACACCTGAATTTGGCTGAGTGTGCCCCACGTTTTCTGCTCTGCACTGAGCTGCCCTGGGTGCAAAGCTGTGATTCTCACAAGAGCCACTCATGCAGCACAGCTCACAGCTGGAATATTTACCAGCCACTCATCCAGGCACCCCAAGTGTGAAGGGCAGGTGAGGCATTACTGCCACAGGAAAAATGATTTCTGTGTTTTCCAAACCTGTTTATCTTTTCAAATCCAGCCCAAATGGCTCTGACATGATCCTGTTGAAAGCCACAGTAGCTGTGACATTTGCTTTTGTTTCAGGAAGGACTGGACCCATCTTCAGCAGCCAAGGAAAACACCACAGTAGGTGATGCAGATCACCAAATTGCCAGTCCTGAACTTTGGGATCAGAGGGAAAAGCTCTGGGACTGCAAGCTCAAACTCAAGCAGATATCACTGGTATCATGCTGGCCTAAAAATAGTCAAGTGGACTGGAAATTTGATTTTCTCCTTCCAAGATCTTATTATGGCCTCTCATTAGATCCAAAGGACTCAGAGCATGAATGATTTAACTGGAGAAGGATGGGCAGCGGCTGCTAATGAACCCCAAGGAAAAAATTAGCTAAATTTCTTAACGATTCTCTCTCAAGACTGCAGGATATTGTGGGGTCCTCCCAGCTTTAAAAATATATTTGAAGTCTAAATGTGGCCAGTTTCATCCAAGTGATCATTGACAGGGGCACCCAGAAGCGCAGGAGGTCTGTGAGGTCACCACAGCACTGGGTAAGAGATAAGGATTCCTCTTAGGAAAGGTTTCCAGCTCTGCAGAGAGCACTGGCCTGAGAAAATCAAATTGCAAAGTGATAAGGAACATTATCAAGTATCACCTAGAGGTTTGGGCTATGGCTGCACAGGAAGATAAGGTACTAAAAAGCAGAGTTTTTGCCTCCTGGGAAGCTGGAAGAAGAGCACTTGCCAGCCCAGAACCCTCTGCACAACTCCCAGCAGCAGTGAAATCCTGATTCCTCCTCAGGCCTGAGCAGCTGATAAAAAAACCCAAAACTCTCCTCACTATCCACTTGCAGGAGCTGGTTAGTCTGGAAAATGCAGAAATCCCTCCTGAACCACTCACACTTCATGCAGGGATTGGAAGGGACCTCTGGAGATCACCAGTCCAATTCCCCTGGAGCAGGTGACACAGGAATGTGTCCAGGTGGATTTGGAATGTTTCCAGAGAGGGACACTCCATGGCCTCGGCAGCTGCTCCAGGGCTCTGCCACCCTCAACATAAAGAATTCTTCCTCACGTTGGGGTGGAACTTCTTGTGTTTTAACTGGTGGCCTTTAGTCCTTGTCCTGTCACTGGGCACCACTGCAAAGAGTCAGGCACCATCCTGGAGATATTTAAATGAATTGATGAGATCTTCTCTTACTCTTCTNAAAAAAAGGCATGGGAGACAGAAAAAAAGACAACCAAGTTTCCTACCTGATGGGGATCATCCCTATCATGATGAGGGGGAAGATCATCTTCATGTAAGGCAGGGGTGACATTCCAAAGCCACAGAGAATGAGGAGCTGCAGGACCTGCAGGCCTGTGAAATAGTGGATCTTCCTCTGGGGAACTCTGCGGATGTAATGGGTCGGAGGATAAGCAGTCTGGGAAGAGAAGAACCACACATTAGACATGCTGGGGCCCAGAATCCAGATTTTGAGCTTTCTGTGCTTTCAGGCACAGACCCCCCTGGAGAACACTGCTTGTGACCTGAGGCCTTAGAGACAGCTCCTAAATATGAGTGATGAAGCAAAAATCACGAGTGAGTAGTGAATTAGAAGTGTGTGATTGCACATGGTGAAGGGTTTTAAGTTTGAGGGTTTTACAGTATAGTAATAGGTATGGGACAAGATTGAGGTTTTTGGGTGTTAGCCCTTTCTTTGGTCATCTTTCTTCTTCCTTCTTCTTCATGGATTTCAGGCAGTAGTTGCTGGTTGGTCAGTCAGTGTCACTCTAAGGGTCACGGAAATCTGTTTTTTGGGTCAAAAGTATAAATAATATAGGTGTTAATTCTCTACTGTTTAGCTTTAAAAGACCTTGTAGCAGCTGCACTTGAGGCCATTTTCCCTGCTTCTAGCAAGAAGCTGGAAGTGCTGTTTTACTCTCTGGACTTTCTGATAAGATATAATAAACATCCAAGCCCAAACACGAGAAAAGCTGTTTCAGTTAATCCTGGCTCTGAAGAAAAGCAGCTGAGACTGATGACAAAGCACTAATTAATTGGTGCAAAGCCCCCACACTTCTGGCCACACAGAGATGCAGGGACCTGGATTTGTGACAGCAGAATGGGGTTTGGGACACCAGGGTTTGAGGGAAGTAATGAATTTGTACAAGCAATGCATCAACATCAGGGTCCTTAAAAGGCTCAGCAGCTGAATTTGTAGGGTTAATTCCAGTGCCTGAAACCACAGCTCAGGCAGCAAGGCCCAGAGGATGACTGGGCACTGGGAGCCTGGAGAGAAGACAGGACAGCCCTCAGGGCCAGGACTGCCTCTGGGAACATCTGGAATATCCTGGGAAGTGCAGTGAGGAGATTCCCTGAGCAGGATTGGGATTGGCAGGGCTCCATATCCCTGTGGGGGTGTGCAGGGGGAGGAGAGCAGATGCATCCAGGTGTTGTTCCTGCCCAGGGTTCCTCCACCTCCCACCCAGCTCCTCATTACTTCAGAGCCTTCCAAGGCTCCAGACTTGCCCTGGTGCTCCCATCCCTTGGCTGGACGCCGTTAGGGGAAGACCAGGAGATGAGGGAAGTGTGTGCTCGGACTGCAGGGATCTTCTCAGCTCCTATAAGCCACTCATTTTTGAGAAATAAGGGGGGGAAATATGACATTAATAGGCTCAGTATGGTGGTTTCTTTTGACAGTTCCTCGCTCATGTCTGAGCACAGGCTTTGACTCACTGTCTATACATCAATGAAGAGGATGAGCAGACTGTCTGCTGGCACCAGCACAGCCTCAGTGGCTTTCAGATTGTGCCATGACTCATTAAAAGGTTTCCACAAAAGGGAGTTTTCCATATTTGAGAATACTTTTTAATTTAATAACCTGGAAAATTCCACATGTAATTCCTACTAAAATCAGAAGTACTAAGTCACATAGATCAGTAGCTGTTCAACCCTCATTCAAAAAATTGACATGACAAATGCAATCTTTACCCAAATTTCAGTTTTAACCTCTGGGATGTAATACTGGGGATCAAGAGAGATTAGCAGAGATGCAGAGCCAAATGTTGGGCTTATTAAACCCTTGTTACATAAGAGAAGGTGAGCTGGAGATTGCTCCAGGTACCACCTACACTGCCAAACAACACCTTTTTAGCACCTCTAACAGAAACAGATTTTAAAAAAAATCTCCCAGGTTCGTTTTCAGCCCACATCACAGAGGTTTCAATAACACAAGTAATTTCATTTTGAGTTTAAAATCCCATCTTGTGGTATTTCACACAAAATGAAAGTGCAAAACAGCACCAAAACAATCACCTGCCTGAAGCTTTGTTGGGGAAATCAAAGATCATCATTTCCTGATGTTGTGCTTTTTATGTTATTACTTTTATAAATGCATGAACTCTGCAGACGACACGACAGCACCAGGGGGGTTTAAAACTCCCCCAAAAAAACCTCCCCAAAAAAATCCCACACTGAGAGAGCAACAGTTTGAAGAGTTGTGTGCTCAGGGTGCAACCCCAAGTGCAGGTACCTGTTCCTTGAGCAGCAGAGCCACCCTTTCAAAGAGCTGGTTGCCATCGATGGAGGTGAGGGCGATGTAGAGGAAGAGGCCAAAGAGCACCGGCTTTGGGATCCACTGCAGGGGGAAGGGCAGCAGCAGCAGGGAAAGCCCCACCATGAAATTTGCCATCAGGCTCGTCAGCCGGGTCTCCTTCACGCTCACAATCCTGCAAGAAGGAAAAGATGGGTTAGGAGATGGGGGGGAAGCCCAAAATCCATCATTTATCCCAGTGGCTGCTCTGTAGGGGAGCAGGACACGTGCCTCAGGGAAAGGGAAACTCATCCCCACCACACTGAGATCAGCACTGCTGACACTGAGGAGGCAGAGCCTGGCTGGAGCCAGGCCAGGCACTTAATCCACAGCTCAAACAGAGCAGCTGGAAAAGTGCCAAATTCCCCTTCTGCAAAACTCTACAGATCCTATCCTGAACTAAATTGCCCTCAAAACTGATTCTGTTTAGCACTATGCAGAAAAAAAACAAACAAAAAAAAACAAACCAGGCAAGAATCCTCTTTCTGGTCAGTAATCCTTCCCTTGATTTACCCTGGGCAACTGGCTTCTGTCCCAAGGAACCTCTTGGAGAAAAAAAACAAAAAAACAACAGAAAGTCAGCATTCTCCTGCCAGCGAGTCAGCATTTCTGATGGATACGAGATCTCCCTGCTTACATGGAAGGGAATGCTGAGAGCACCACACAGGGATTCAGTCCTGCTGTGGGCAATTGCCTATTACCATGCAAAACATGTCATTAATTAATGCAGATTTTCCAGAGCTGACAGGCCACAAATTGAGCTTTTCTAAAGGGAAGACTGACAGGAAAGCAGGCAGCAGCTTTAGCAGCCTGCTCAAGGGGAGGCTGCTGTGTTTGCTTTGCACTGCAGCTAAACCTGTGAGCATCTCCTCCTAGTCTGAAAAAAATCACCAGAAACAATAGGAGGAAAGAAAACCCACATCTGTCAAGACTACTTACAAAGAGAGAAAAAGAGGATTCCTACATTTTTTGTTTTTTTTTTTTTAAACAAGATAAATCCAGCAATTCGATGGATAAGCCAGTGAATAAATCCCCCTATTAGGAGGGAAAATTTTTGTCCATAGGCTGGTTTGGTGTCATTTCATGACCTCATTCCCCGGATGAGACTCCTCAAATACAGAACTAACCCTTTACACAAGTTTCTCTGAGGATTAACATCAAAGATCTATCAAAACACACTTCCCTCCTTTGCACATCCACTGCTGGGACTTCCTAACTCCTTCTTTCCTACATAAAATTGAATTATTACAATATTAAGTTAGAGAGTTTTGCTTAGAAGTAAGGTCAGGATGAACTTCAAATCTGTTTATACCCTCAAGGAGCAAAATGAAGCTGAGGGGATGAAGGATCCCACACCTGTATTTGGAGAGGGAGGGGAAGGGTGCCAGCCCAAAGCTTGCTCTGAGAATTGGGACAACAAGGCAGAATTAACACCAGCAGTCATGAGAGCTAAGGAATAACAGGTACCACAAACAGCTCCTGAAATCATTCAGGATTACCAGGACCTTCCCACAGGTTTAAACCACAGCTTTTCTCCTTCCAAACAGATTTTCTTGGATGCTCTGGCAAGTCTCTTATGTCCAAGGGGTCCCTGCCAGTGCCTAGAGAAGCTGAGGGAGAGCAGAGCTCTTCACTCTTGTCAGCTCTGGTAGAACTGGCACATCACCTAAATGGGTTTGGCATTTCCCAATGCCTGCAGGTCTGGATCACCACAGAAATCCTGGAGATGAACAGAGCCAAGCAGCTTCAAGTGCAACTGGAAGTGCTGGACCAGAGTAATTCCAGGGTCTGGCCACTCCAGAGCTGCCAGAACCATGATGAGCCTCTGAGGTGGCTCAGAGAAGCAGGAGTTTAATGATTTAACATCATCCAGGTACAGCCAGAGTTCCTCCAGCACCAGGTCAGCCACGGAGGAAGAATTTCTGCTATTTCACACAGAGATCTCCCCTCCTGCTGTGGAGGCTCCTGCCCTGCAAGCACATACAAGTCTACAAGGGAAATCATGCAAATGGAAGAGCTCAGGAAAAAAAAAAAAAAAAACAAACCACAAATTTCAATCAAATTTTCAAAACCACATTTCAGTCAGATGGAAGGCTGCAAGTACAAACTGAGAGTGGCAGCCCTTTGCTAAGAGATTTCTGAAGTTCATGGAATTTTCTACAGCCATCTCTTAGGGATGCAGCAGTCACAGCACTGTGTTTGATCACAGACAAGATGTGCTGCAATTGCTGCCAGCTCCTGCAAATGCCATTTATTAGTCTGGAATATTTTATCAGAACATAGCTAAAATTGCTCATAATTGGTCAAACATGGTATTTTTAAAACTGATGTTCCCAGCTTTAGATCGGTCTTCTGCTAATTCTAGCACCTCATTTCCAGAATAAGAACATCACAGTCACATTAAGTCAACAGAGGAATCCTTGATTTCCATGTGTTCAGAATCTGGTTTGGCTCTTGAGGAAACAGCTCCAGAAAGTCTATGCTGTGATGGAAATAAAGTAATTAATGGAGATTAAAGAGCATAATCCAGGCTCATTTCCCCAAAATCCTCTAAATATGGCTAGCATGGGATTAGCCATTCCTGAACTTCTCCAAGTAAGCAACAAGAGCCTGTTTGCAGATTGCCACAGGAAACTTAAATCGTTTCTCTACAGGGGAGAAGAAAATTTTGCTTTCAGTGTGACAGATCTTTATCCTTGTTTATATCATCATCCTGTGGGAGCTTTGATTTGAGTGCAGGGAAGGAGTCTGCCAAGGGAGACAGAGCTGATTTTCTAATTGAGCTTCATTTCTTTTTCAGCAGAGCTGGCTAAGAGGGAAAAAAAAAGAAAAAAAAAAATATGACTATTGCTTGGCCTGTTCTAGCCTTAGTGCTTTGCAGAGAACAAAAAGCTTTGGTCTCAAAGGGAGTTCAAAGCTCCAGAAAACCCTCATTCCCTTTTTCACTCCCAATATCCAGTTCCCAGCACAGATTTGCCTCCAGCAGAGCAGAGCTGTGCCATGAGGGAACACACTCAGGGAGACCAGGGCAGCCCCCAGCTCTTCCAGGACAATCACTGGAGCTGTACCTAGGTCAGAGTGGCCAAAAGAGCCTCTCTGGGGCTTCTTTTTTGGGGCAGCTGGGTGAAGGAGTTGAGGACAATAGCAGGAATTAGTCCTCAGTTCAGGCAGGGGACTTGACTTTGTCAAGGCAAAGCCAGAATACAGAATCATGACAGTGGAAAAGCAGGAAAAAGAGGCACTTGGGTATTAAAAGTGACAACAGGAGACACAGGAGGGAGGTTTGGCACGTGGGTTTCAAAGTGTGAGTTCTGTAAAACATCAAAGAAACAGAGTGGAGGTACCCCAGAGCACATCGTGGACATGAGGAGCAAAGGCATGGATTAAAACCCTACCAAACTCGAATTTCAAAGCTGATTTTTTCTTTAAATAGAGTTTACCATTTATTCAAGAGAGATATTGGTGTGGAAACAACTAAGAGCAACATATCCTAATGGGAATACAAATCCAAGGAAAAGATCCACAGAAGAGTTACAGGGAGCAGCAGAACTCAGCAATTCCCAGATGTGGAAGGTGAAATCTGTCCGTCCCTGACCCAAAAATCAGCTGTGCCTGGCTGGGCTGGGCTTGGCCATTTGGCACCAAACCAAGCCTGAAGGCAAGACTGAGATTAAGACAGACCCACTCCATCTCCCAAAGTCAAAGACCACTTAGCCTCACTTTTGGTAAGTGGCAGCTCAGAAAATGGAAACCAAGGCAGGATAATTAAAACTAATGGTATGTGAATGGAAATTACCACTTCTGTGGTAAAAGCACTCAACTGCAACAGACCGAGATCAAATGGGCCAGATCTGCTCCAGAGCAGAGGCTGTTCCATGAGAAAAAGGGTTTTAATTTTTCTTTAATAGATCTGTGATAAGAATGTGTTGCTCAACTCAGAGCAGCAGAAGAGTTGGTCTTAAATAGAAACCCATGACCCAGCCATGGCTTCACACTTGTTTCTGTTTAAAACCCAGAGAATTTAAGCATCTCCTTCCCAAAATGTGGTGGGAGATGTTATGGGAGCTCTGCAATAATGGTGCATTTTTCCTCCCCTTCGTAATAACCACCAGACAGGTTTCAGGCAGTGAATCAGCTCTGGATTCTTTCTGGGGAAAGCATCCGGCGATATCCGGCCAAAGCATCTCCTCAGCTTCCCACAAGGCTGAGACTGAAAATGGCCTTGGCTGACTTTTCCAGAGGAGAATTTGCAGTGGAGTGGGTGGGATCCCTGTAGGGTGCTGCCACTGGCCAGAGCATGAATTTGAGTGCAGGGGATGGAGCCAAATCAAGGTTCACTGGGTGCATCTCTCTCAAAAGAACACAGTAACACAACTCCTCTTGCAAGCAGCAAGAAAGAGTGATTTACTGAAAAAGTCATGGCACTTCTA
Organism: Turdus rufiventris; assembly: GCA_013186435.1. Taxonomy (NCBI): domain Eukaryota; kingdom Metazoa; phylum Chordata; class Aves; order Passeriformes; family Turdidae; genus Turdus; species Turdus rufiventris. The sequence goes on along the minus strand of PYHW01010656.1, from coordinate 613,291 downwards.
TAAGGAAGATTGTGAGAAACAAAGTAAAAAAGACTCATTGGTCAAAGAAGGCAGCACTTCTTTGAAAACACGCTTTTGTGAACAATATTACATCTATTAGGTATTCAGCAGGTGTTTAATCATTGTTATTTGTGGGTTTAATCATTGTTATTTGTGGGTAACTATCTGAGGCCTAGGAAAATCCAGCCAGGATTTTTCCCAGGCTGAAGGAGCCTTACTCTCAGGCTCCTCAAAGACGAGGAACCCAAAACAAAGATTACACACCGGCTAGTGTCTGTGACACCAGTCATGGAGTGTGTGTTCCTAAAGGGGTGTTCCTCCTCTGCCCAATGAACTTGCTCTAAACTGTTTTGCACAATGTATAGTATTTAAACTCGTGATTTCCTTGAACAAATGATCTTTCTTGCTCATGTAAGAGAGTGCCACGTTACTGTGCCTTTCACTGCTCAGGAACCATGTACAGTAACAGCTTTAGCTCTTGAACCTGAGAACAAGGCTGCCCTGTTGGTTCCCAGCAGAACCCTAACAACATCTCTCCATCACTTTCACCTGGAACACAACACCCCAAGCACACAACCCACAGCTCCCAAAGGATTGGGAAGCCGCAAACAAATCCAAAGGGATCTACTTACGTCTCGTAGATGTGTCCACTCTCCACCCTTTCCTCCACGTAGGCCAGGGCCCGGACATGCATGGGGGAGTGCGGGAAGGCCGCGTGGATCCAGGGCAGCCCAAAGACCGACAGCCCCGTGTTGATCAGCGCCACGAGCAGCAGGTCCCAGTGATAGGCTGTGCCCTTCACCAGCCTGCAACAAGGGTGGGGACAGCAGTTAGAGCTGGTGCAAACCCTGCAGGCTGCCTTTGTTGAGCACTCAAGTGCTCTCATACACACACACAGAGATTTCACACCTGTGGATTTACTGTTTGCACGGTGTGGACACTAAAGGTAGGGAAATGTGATGGTTTGTTCCCAATGCTGTTGTGATCTGGAAAGAACAACTCCAAGCGGAAAGGCAGCCCACTGAAGTAACATTTCATCAGTGTTTTTCTCCTACATTTATCACAGAGTCTACACAAAATCCATGTGTGTGTTTGCTCGTAGAGTCTGTGCAGAGAGCAGATAAATCCTGAGCATCTGTTGTCAAAGCACTGACACTGAAGTTCCTTGTTTGTAACCCTGATCTCTCCTTCCCCACGAGCAGAACACGTGCTCAGTATGCTGCAGTAATCCCCTAATTATGTAATTGCTACTGCATGATAAGAAAATGGGACAGGAATTCATTAAACTTCAGCTCCTCCTTGGCAGTCACAGAATCATGGAATGGATCACAGAATGGTTTGGGTTGGAAGGAACCTTAAAGATCATCCAGTTCCAACCCCCTGCCATGGGCACGAGCACCTTTCACTATCCCAGGCTGCTCCAAACCCCATCCTATCTGTCCTTAGACACTCTCAGGGATGGGACAGCCACAGCTTCTCTGGGCAACACACTCCAAAAGGTTGGTAGCCAGACAAGGAGATTTGCTCCTAAGTTCATCAAATGCTGCAGAGCTCCCTGTTTTGATTTTTAGGGGATGGGGAATCTGACAGCCTTCGCTGAGGAATTGGAGCACAAACACTTTGCCAGGACTGTGCAGAAATCAGCACCAAGAACTCACCTCTGTCTGCTTTAACCTTGCCATTTTTTCCTGAATAGTCTCATTTTGTACAAACTGCTGAGCTATTATGAGTAAAATTTAGAAAAAAGGCTGGGGAAGGATCCAGCTCTCAGACTTCAAACCCTCAATGAAAGGTCTAAGGCTGTGTCTCTGCCACTGGAGCACTTGACATCCTCACGCAACACGAGGGATCAGCTGAATTCTCTCTGGGCACCACCAGCTGAGAGGGAAGAATCATTTAGATGTGTTACTGCCACCCAAACAGGCTCCACTAAACACCTCAGCACAGACCTGGAGCCATCCAAGACACTCCTGGACAGGAGGCACATGGAGCTGGCAGAGCTGAGCGAGCACATGAAGATCAAAGCCATTGTTTGGGCAGCAGAAATCTTGGGTGGGGCTCGGTTTTGGGACAAAAGCCTGGTCCCACTGGGAGTGTCCCCTTGCAGTGACTGAAGAGGCTGTGGGTGAGTGGGTCAGGTATGTGTCTACCCTGCAAAGCCTCTGGAAGGTGCTGGCAGGAAGGGTGGGATTGCAAACGCGTTTCCTGCATTGGCTCACGCTTTGGAAACACCGCTCCTGCTCACGTGCTGCTTTCTCTGAGCAAAGGCACCTTCAGCACCCTCAGGGTTATTGTTTGTTGGCCTCCCCATTCTTTTCAGAAGGCTTTAGGGACATCAACCTGTTGGAATGAATCCAGAGGAGGCCACTAAGAATATCAAAGGGATGAAGCACCTCTGCTGTGAGACAATAGGGATTGTTCAGCCTGGAGAAGAAAAGGCTTTGGGGTGACCTAATTCCAGCCTTCCAGGACCTGAAGGGAGCTACAAGAATGATGGAGAGAGATTCTACAAGGGCCTGGAGTGGCAGGACAAGGGGGAATGGACTCAGATGGACAAAGAGTAGGTTTAAATGAGATATTAGAAAATACTCCTTCCCTGTATGGGTGGTGAGGCCCTGGCACAGCTGAGAAGCTGTGGCTGCCCCTGGATCCCTGGAAGTGTCCAAGGCCAGGTTGGATGGGGGTTGGAGCAGCCTGGGATAGTGCAAAGTGTCTGTGATGGCACCACAAACAGATGGTGTCAAGTCCTGGTTTTTCCATCTCTAAAAATCTCTGCCCTGTTTTTCCATCTTTAAAAATCCCAATACCTGACCAGCATCAGCTCAGCCCTATACCCAAGCACTCTGAAAAACTCCAAAGAACATTTTGCATTCCTTAAAAACATTCTAGTGGAAAATACCAAAAATTTAGAAGAAATTCCTATTAGCCAAGAGATGACCCACTTACATACAGATTTATGCAACACTTAAAGGGATATAATAGAGATAAGAGGTGGTCAAAGGAAACTAAATTAGTGGAGCTGAATTCAAGCTTGTCTCCTCTCTCCTAATACTGTGTCACTCCAGCTACAACATGGAGAATGCTAATGGATATTATGCAAGGAGAGAACCCTCCCACGCATCACATTAGCAAAGAATCCTTGGAGACGTGGTAGTTTCCCTGGAAAAAAGTCATCCACGTTCATTCTTGACATCACATCTGATTGCAGTTGGCACAAAAACATCAGAGGGAATATTTTAATAGTGCAAAATATCAAGTTTGCATATAAGTGAGACTTATCAGACATTGGGCATATTGTTTTATTGCACTTTCACCTTTTTTTAGTTGGAATTTACCAGCTCTAAATACTCCTGATGCTCAGCTGCAGCATGTCGTGCTACAACATTTATGTAGGTCATTGACTTCTCCTTTTCAACAAATTCTCTGTACTGCAAGAGCAGTGCAAGTGTCCACATGTGCCAGACACTCCCTAAATATCTTGAGGTGCATCCAAAGACCTCAAACCGTACAAAATATCCACTTCACATTCACTATGGCCCCTCTTGGCTCCCAAAACTCTTCCTAAGAAATGCCTTGAGGGTTTTAGGGGTCAAACAATGGTGTTGAACAGAGAGAAAAGAAGAAACAAGTTGAGGTGATGAGTTCATGCAGGATTTGTGGTTTTGGCTCACCGCCACAACACTGGGTTTTAGGGATGGTGAGGAGTTAAGCAGCAGAGCTACTTCCACCTGTGACAACAGGAATTCTTAAACACACATCATCACACATTTTCTGACGCTCAGACAAGCTTTGGGCGAGCAGAGGTGGTGACAGAGCCAGGGATATCCCTCCACAGAGGGAAAAGCAGCACCAAAGGCGTTACCTGTTCTCTGGGGCGTTGGTGAGGGACGCGACGATGTTCTGCTCGATGAAGAAGAGCATGGAGAGGAGAAATCCCAGTCCCATGGCACTCATCACCGACCCAATGGACAGGGACTGCACAGGGGCCAGCACAAACAAGCTGTCAGAGGCGTTGTAGTTGAATTTGGACACTGCAAAGAGGAGGGGAATGATGTTAGGAGGCACCTTCTTGTCCAACCGTTTTACCCACAGCACAGAGTACTGTGAAGCAAGCAGGAAAACAGGCGTGATGCTCTGGCATGTGGGAGCCTGGAGGCCATGGAAGATGGGTCCATCTGGCTGGTTTGGTTTATTTTTTACCTCCTTCCACTTAGGACTTGGCTGCCATCCTGATGGGACAGATTACTGCTTGTCCTAGCGAGGTATTACAGATATTGGAGCAAAACAAAAGAGAGAAATTTGTTTTGATGCAAGGTGTTTTCAGATGAGGAAGCCTTGTTCCTAACCAGCACTGTAATGTTCAGCTCATCAACCCACAAAAAACTTCCTCATCTCCAAACAAGCTGTGCAAGGCATTTTAGCATAAAATCCAAATCAAAACTCTGCTGCCATTGGAAGCAATCCATGGCTAGGGATAAATCACACATGGCCACGCATCATTTTGCAATCCAACTGGATGGAATGGCCATCACAATTTAAAAAAAAAAAAAAAAGCCATTTCTTATTTGTTTCCATACATTTCCTCACATCACCCGCTCACGTCACTGCAGGACAATGCAATTCCTGTCCCCATTATCACTTCCTGATATGGAAAAGTTGATCTATCTGGCCAATGAATGGTGTCTCATTTTTAGATTTCCTTGTGTAACTTAGAGCTGCCCAGATGCTCTGCACCATTTCACCTAAATTAGGAAAACAAACTGGAGACAAAGAGGACAAACTGGGATGACCAACCTCATGTTGATATGACTGGCAATAACCCTTCCTGCCTGCTGATTACTCTGCCCTTTGTTCTTTGCCAGAAATTGTTCATCTCCCTTATTGTGACACACACCTCAAACTCATTGAAAAGACACATCTGGATAATTTTTCTTGCCCCAGCCTCATTTAATTGGGGTTTTGAATGACATCAATCTAATAGTGAGGAAATCTGAGCTCTTGGTAGGAGGCACACACAGTATTTGTGAAATTAAATGGAAGAACTTTATTTTTTAGCTAAACTTTTCTAGGATTTCACCTCTCTTTTTCATAAACCCCTGTATTCCAGAGAACAAACCCAGAACTTACTTTCAATTTCCTTGAAGATATAGGAACCCACAACAGAGAAGGTCAGGACTGAAATGGGTAAGGCACAGTCGGACAGAATTTCGCGTACCCTCGCGTGCAAATATGGGCTGCAAAAGAGACAGGGAATTCCCATCAACACCCCACTGTGAGGACAATCACTCAATCCAGACAACATTTAATGCTTTAGAAGTGAAAATTCAGTCCCATCTTGCAATTCTGAACAGACACTTGGAGTGACAAATTCGTCTTTCACTCAGCCCTAAATCTTCTAGAACCTACAGCCTTTGAAGGATGATGAATGCAAAACACAAAGACCCAAGAAAATAAGACGCAAGCTTGGAAAAAAAAGGCACCAATTTGTGTCTCATTTCCACTTTACTTTAATTGCTTCCTGCATTTCAAATGAAGAGTTTCAAGAGCAATAGGAGCAAACCCCAAATTAGAGCTGGTGTTTGACTCCCAAGAGCACACTAAAGGTACATTCCCAACAGACTTTCCTGCACCATCAGGAATTTTTGCTCAGCAAAATGGTTCAATGCCTTTTTGGAGGGAGATACAGGGATCCCAATGTGAATTGGGAACCCAGAACTTTTTTAAAAAGGAATTTGTGAGGCCAAACCGAAGACGGAAGGGCATCGTCCACTGAACGAACATTTTGTTCCGCTGGAGTTATTTTCCAGGTGGCCCTGCCAAGTTCATCTCTACCTTTGGCTTCCACCTGATTTTCCTGGGCTGCAGAATTAAGATCTAAGCTGTAAATGGCTCCCTCAGACAGAACATGAAATAATCAGTCTGAGCTCTACATAACTCACCTTTTCTTGAACTGATAGAGCGTGTGGCCGAGCCAAAGGGTTCCCAACATCAACATGAGGCTGAGCACGGCGGTCTCACGCCCGTAGTGCCCATCGTGGGTGCAAGTCTGGTTCTCACTCACTGAGGAGTTCATCAAGAAGGTGGTGTTGATGCCCAGGCCTGGGATAGCATCAGCCCGTGATTTGACTCCTTCTGTGTGCCCATGGTGGTAATACTTCTTAAAAACTGCACAAACAGCCAACAGGCAAGTGTTAGGAGAGCATTGTGACAATCAAAGCAAGTAAAATATAATGAGTTTCTTGCTTGATCATGAAGTATTAACGTTGTGCTTCACCAGCTCTGCCTCTCTCAAGCAGAAAGAAATCAGAGCTGTTGGTCTTAAGAAGTCAGCGCTTCACTAATTGATTTTTTCACTTATTTTAACAGGTAAGAGTTAAATTAATCTATAAAGCAACACTGTAAGGAATTCCAGTGCTAATTATGTGGTTTTGTTCCCAATACTGGGAGCACTGCTGGTAGATATACATATAAATATTTCTATCTAGACACCTGCTTTCAGCTGCCTGGCAAACAAATCCCATCAGGAGTTTTTGGAAACATTAAGAGCAGCCAGGCTGCACAGATCCTTAAATGGATTACACAGTGTACAGTAATTACTTTTCTTCCTAGGCTAGTCCAGATTTTAGAGATAAGTGTTGACAATATGCAAAACCTGGCAGAACATTTAAATTTACAATGCACATTAGAGTTACAGGGCACCTGAAGTAAACCTGCACAAACAGAAAACCCAGTGAAGCCCCTGGAACTGTCCATAAATGTTCAACTCAATGATCAACTCAAAGGCATTTATATAAGGAATGGGCAGCTGTAAAGACCCTCTTGCTCTTGAACATTTACTGTGTTCTCATTTCTATGTGACTGGCTGGCTCCAAGTGTGTAAATATGGTTTGGGGATCATTTAAACTCTTTGGGGAAGAATAACCTGAAGGAGCAAGTAAAACCAGAAGATGGGAATTGAGCTTTGCAGCCTCAGTGTTCCCACAGTATCTGCTCAAATGGCAACATGCAGCATCCACCCCTCCCTGTGCCCATGGGAAATTCAGGAGCATGGAAACCACTGTGCCAGAGCTTTGCAGTCCTACCACCTTTCTTCATTTTAGTCAAAACACCCCTTCAAACTTTGCATAGAGAACTTCAGGACAAGAGCATCCTCTCTAGGCAGAAACACAACCACCTGAAGCTTTGGTGAAAATGCCTCTCCCAACATTTCCCTCACATAATAATCCAGGTTCTGAAAGCCCCAAATATTTCCATCTGCAGCAGCCATAGGGAAAGCAGAGAAGACAAACTAATTCTGAATATTTGAGAAGAAACTTTAAACATTCCTGTGTAGCACAACCAATATTTGCAACCACCTTGAGTCTGGCTGAAGCCCAGGTTGTGTTTTTGCTGGTTTGGAGTTCACCCCAGTGTAAAATGCCCTGAGTTCAGCCAAGAAGCCATTTGAAATGCAGTAATGATCCTTCTTGCACCATCTTTAGTAGGATTTAAAGAAGTTTTAAAAGAAGTCTGGGCATTTCACAAGTGGATGAGATCAGCGCGGCATGTAGGCCATGAGAGACAAGACTGCCTCACATTCAATACATCTGTATGTAAATTTAAACATCACAGAAAGTTCACAGTTAAAAATGTAACCTCTCAACCTGCACCAAGAGCAGCCAGGAGCGAGGAGATGACCTTAAAGCTCCAGAAAGATTCCCCCAGTGAGGAGCAATCCCATCCCAACCCCGGTCAGCGCCATGCGTTTCCTATCGCGTGCTACGGAAGATCTGCTCTCCTTTATTTCCTCCCTCCATGCTCCAGCTGCCCCAGCCCTGGCAGGACACACACACCTCCTCTACAGATAAAACTGGGGCCCAGGGCACTGCCATGACCACAGCCTGGCACAGAATGGGTCGTTAGAAGATTTGCATTTTCACGCCAAAGGACGCTTTTGTCCTGACAAAAATGGTTGTGGCAGCATTTCCTGGGAATTCACAGCTGGCCAGGCTCACCCTAAGAGCTACTGAATCCTAGAGTCACATCTGAGCATCAGAGAATCCAGCAGCACAAACAACCCAGAACTACAGAGAATGTATTTGCATTCCTCTGGATGAAGATTTGGACTGCAATGAGTAACAAACAAGTGACTTTGTTTTGGGTCTTGTGGATTTTCTCCAGCTCGCACAGATGGCTGTACTGCAGTAATATATTTGGGGCTGATCTTTGGTGCCCTGTGCTCAGCTTGACTACATCATTCCATGCTCCATCTCTGAGGCAATTCAATTTATATGCACCAACCCAGGCAGGATTACTCCAGTCCTTCCTAGACAGAGGAAAAAACCTTGTTTTACTCTTGTATTTTAATTAAAGCAACAAGAACACGCCAAGACAGAGAGTGGAGCCTTCATCCCATACCACCTTGCTGGGAAGGATTTGAATCCTGAACATTTGCAGTTTGTTTTCACAGCTCAGTGAGCCTACCTGCCAACATCCAGAGAGAGCAGCGGAGCCGGGGGTGCCCTGGCTGAAGCAGAGCCCTTCTCCAGCCTCCAACAACACGAGCTGGCTTTGTTTTCCTCTGCCTGCTCACCACCATTTCCTGCCCAGTGCAGATGTCAAGATCAAACAAACACAGCCTCGGTGGCTGGGCCAAGCAGCGAAAACAAAGTGTCACCGGGACCGCGTGAACGCTCAGGGCTTTGGTTCCTCTGCAGGGCAGGGTCCTCCCCCTCCTTTCCTGCATGTGTACCTTGCAAAAATCAAGGCTATGAACGGGCTGGGAAAACATCTGGGAAGAGGTGGCACCGTCCCTTGGCACTCAGGAAGCTCAGAGTTGCTGCCAACTGGGTAAGGCACTAGCAGGACATGGTTAAATAGCATGGGGAAATACCAGCTTTCACTTCCTACTGAACTGCTCAACCAAAATCCTGAGAGGAGGAGGTGGCAGCACTGAACCATCACCTCCTCGAAAACAGGAGGGGAAGAAAGATGAGCTTGTGGCCATGAGCTGCTATAGCTGGTGTCATGTTTTTAATAATGGGCTCTAAGAGGGTTAAGGACAAAGTCTGTGCCTGTCAGCACCGGAGCCCTCCTGTGTCTGGAAACAGCTCTGGTGCCACTTGTGGATGCCCGGAATGCTCCCAGGTGCAGCTGAAGACAACATGAGCTGGTAAAGGAGTGTTGGTGTGACTTTATTACCATCATTCCTATAAATTCATCCCTTCTCAAGTACAAAGAGAATTCAAGAGGTTCACTAATCACACATAAAATGACAGAATCTGTTGGGTTGGAAGGGACCTTTCAGATCATCTCATTCCAGCTCCTGCCATGGGCAGGGACACCTTCCACCACCTCAGGGTGCTCCAAGCTCCATGCAACCTGGCCTTGGACACTTCCAGGGATCCAGGGGCAGCCACAGCTTCTCTGGCACCCTGTGCCAGGGCCTCACCAGCCTCACAGGGAAGGATTTCTCTCTAATACCGAATCTAAACCTGGTTTCTGTCAGTAAGGCCACCACCCCTTCTCTAAAAGGATCTTCTCCTGTTCCCAGTGCAGTACTCTGAGGGTTTTACTTGAATGTTCCTGAAAGTCTGGCAGAAAATACCAGTGGATGCTTCCTGCACTTTTAACCTGCACCTCACACCTCTGCTATGGAAGATCAGTCCTGGCTATAGAAACTTTGTGAATATTTGGTAATTTTTACGGAGCAGCTGAATGTTCTGTTGAGGACCACAGCCTCCAGGACAGGGCACTGACAGCACACACTCAGCAAAACTCGCAGAGACAACAACTATCCCAGAAAAATTTCTCCCTCACCACCTCTAAGCAGGATATTTAAAAGATGCAGGTGCTCTGCAGAGAAAAAAAACAAAAAAACTCTGATTGCACAATCAAAGCACACAAGGCAAATTAAGGATTCCCAGTGAAGCAAGAAGTCTCTCACTTCAAATTGCTCTGCAGTGTCAAATCTCTTGGAAAGCGTTGCAAGCCTGAGTGTGCACACAAGGAGTGTGCTTGGGTGTATCCTAAAGGATTTCAGAGGATAGCCCAAACTTTGGGATGCTAGACAAAAATCAAGGGATGGGGCATTGTGCAACTCCTCACTGGGATGAACAGAAATGCTGCCACTCACAGGGGATTGCTGCTGCTGGGATTCACCTTCTCAAAAACCTCCTGCCAACCCCCGTCGGGAGGGAGTGTCACAGCAGTCTGTTAAACTCCAGGGCTCTCCATGGAGATTCAGAACTGAACCCAGAAATGGGAAAACCAAGTGGGTGGGAAGGGCAGAGGAGCTTCAGGAAGGTGCTGGAGGCACTGCAGTCCTTGTGCTGCCATTAAAGAAGGGTCTCAGAGCTCAGGGAAAACCAGGAAATCTCAGCTCATCTTTTAACTCCCTTCCACAGAGTCTGAACAGTGTGTCAAGGAATAAGGACTCCATACACTGTATTTAAATTGATTTTTTTTTTTTTGCCAGGACCATTCAAAACCAAACTGGAATCAGGAGAAGGCTCTCACATCAATAACATCACGATTTCTCCATTTGGTGAAAGGTTAGAAACCAATTCTGTCTCAACCAACTGAAATTACAGCTGCTAAAAATTCTGCACACCCAGGTAAACTGCTGACAAAGGGCTGCTTCCATCTCACACACACTGATTTTCTTTTTTTCCCTGAAGACTTTGAATGAACACAGAACAAGCAAACATGACACGTTTTTGCAGCCTTATGTGCTTGCCTTTGACAAGAGATCTGCTCTGAAAAACACAGTTGCAAGACTTACCTTTAACAATGCCTTTGATGGCATCAAGCACGAATGTGATGGATATAAAAAGTGCAATTATTTCTTCTGTTGACCTGTGGAAAAAGCCCAGGAATTAATAGAGCTGCATTCAACTCTGTTCAAAGAAAAATCAGCATATTCATCAATTTACATCAAAATATACCAATTTGAGTTAGGCTCCAACTTAGAAACAAAACCCAGTAAAATCAGAGAACTTCTTTCAAGCTGGCTGTGTTTTTGAGCCAAAATGATACTTTCCTCAGCTCACAAAACACATTTTGCAGCAAGTAATTAAGGAGCTTGTGCAATGTGTAATTTTTCCATTTGAAGAATAATCTGATCAAAATATGACTTCTTGAAAAGAACTACCTTTTAAAGAGCTTCATCAGGAGGCTGAAATTAAAGAGGGAGTAGATCACAAGGAAAAAGCTGTTCCAGAGTCCAATCCAGGCGTAGAAGGCGCTGAAATCCAAGTGATAATCGTCACAGATTCCTTGGATGACTGCAAAAGTGAAGCATTCTTGTGTCACAATCAACTCCTGGCACTGCCACCCAGTGATTCCCATCTGCTCCAGGCCAAGAAGAACCAATTTCAACACTTCACGCAAAGCATTTATTAGAGACACCATTAAATTCACATTCCTGCACTTCCAAAGTGACGCTGCATCAACACAAACCGTTCTCCCCTTCCAGCACAAGAAATGGGAAAATATTTCCTCCCACCACAGCTCAAAGCGTTTTTCCCAGGAACTGAGGCCACAAAAGCAGTTGGAATTTGGAATTTGCTCTCATTGATATTTTGGGATGCTGTTGAACAAGGGGTCTCACAGCAGCTCTTCCCAGCTGCTCACAGCCCATGCTCTGATCATCCCCACAGATACTGAGCTGCTTCTTTGGTTGTTCTCTGGTTCATTGAGATCAGCTTGCAGTATACCTGGAAAGTTCCTGATCATACATTAAAACATTAATTCAAAAAACTCCACACCTCAACAAAACCAAAAATCTTTGTCTGGTTAAACACAGCCACTTGAGAAAACCATTACTGAAACAGATTTCCTCACTGAAGCTGAAGAAATGCTTATTTTCATGAAGTTTTTTCTCTGCAAAATTATTTCTTTAAAGAGAGAAACAATTTGAACTAAACCAGGAGTTGGTCTTGATGATCCCTGTGGATCCCTTCCAACTCAGGATATTCTGATTGTGATGGGGATGGAAAGGGGAGGAATTTCATTCAGGTTTTGCAGAATCCCAGGAAAAGGGATCCCCCAAGATCATCAATCCAACTCCTGGCCCCACACAGGACACCCCAACAACCCCATGAAGTACCCGAGAGCCTTGTCCAAGCATTCCTTCACTTTGTGCCTTGTAACTTCCCAGGGGAGTTTGTTCCTGTGCCTCACCACCCTCTGAGGGAGAACCTTTCCCTGGTAACAGCCATTAAACATCAATTTATCAAACCAATGCCATGCAAGCTCTACAGAGCTCTCACCCAAAGTTCCAACCCCTCAGTCCCCTGGAGCAGACTCACCATTGATGTAGAGGGCCAGGGGAGCTGTAGTGAGCAGCACAACCAGGGGCTGCCCCGAGAAGAGGGCGTAGAGCAGCCCTCCAATGCACTGCCCGAAAATCGTCTTCCGCACATCTGGAAAGGGGGAGGATGGAAACAAAAACGGGGATTTGGGTCAATCCCTCCCTCATCCAGGAGCATTCACAGGGCAGAGAAACCAACCATTAACCAGTAGAAGAAATGTTTGAAGAGTGCAGAGGTAACACACTCATAAATCAAGAAATGACCTTTTATTCATATCCATAATTTAAGCTTTCAGATGTTCAGCTAATTGGTGGATTATGGGATTTTTTCCTGTGTACTGTTATATTTTATATATACATTTTAAATCTATTTATTTTATTTTAACCCCTATAAGACATAACCAGCTTGTTTGAACTGTGACTACAGCATGAACTGTTTCTACAGCTGGGATAAAGGATGATGTTTAGCTCTGTCCCAGGGATTTCAATACTGGCAATCAAATCCAGATCAAAAGCACAGGAGCTTGTACCAAGAAAAATGTGCAAATAATTACATTAAGTCAGCATAATTCAAAAATACAGTAGCACACATATATCAGTCCAAGTCAGACGGTAACACCCAAAGCAGTGTTCAATTTTTCTGTTTTTCTACAAAATTTATTAGAACAAAAAAAATCCTTCAGTCGGAGTTTTGGGTTTTTTTCCCCCATCAATAAAAACTGTCAGAACTTTCTGTGACCAGAATGACATTTTGAATACCTGGAATCAAATGCACAAAACTGACAAATTGAAGAAGCACAAAACCGATGAACTCACCAATAGCTCCTCGGGTATTTTCATCATTGAGGGACCCAAAGGCAATGGATGGAAGGAGGCAGGCAAAGTACAGAAAGATCATGGTGGTGATGTATTTTCCAATAGCTTTGTTGTTCCCAATAATACCTGGGGCAAACCACAACAAAAATCATGTTGGTGAAGCACTGAAAACCTTCTCACATCATCCATAGGCACCATCAGCTCATCTCCAGAAGCAGAAACTCAGTCCACACTCTAAACATGTAATGTGTGATTCTGCACAACCCACACTTTTCTGTTCATCTGGGACCAGAAGCAGCACCAAAATTGCCACCAGGTATTTTTGACATCATCAAAACAGGAAATCCAAGAAGCCTTTTGCTCAGTTTTGCCAGTCCCCAAAGTCTGGAAGAGGATCAAGGCAGAAACTCTAAGTTTAGAGTTTATAAACCCATGCCCTGCCTTTTTAACACCAACTTTTCAGGCATTCTGGACTGTGTCCTTAATGAGCTTCATGATGATCTCTTGTCTTCCCTACTCTTGTCCTGGGCAGGAAAACACGAAGCACTTTATTTTTCCCTAGACAGAAGTCTAAGGCTGTAAGTTTGAATCAATAATATGTTACCCTGAGCCAAAAAAGTGACAGCAGGACACAAAACCAAACAGCCCCAGAGGTCAGGAATGGCTGCACTGAGATTTGCTTCAACAGGCCCTGCTGAGAGAACAGCCTCTCTCTTTTCCATCCACTCACCCCTCTCATCTCCATCGGAAAAAACACACCAGGCCAAAACACAGAGCAGCCAGAAAGAGAATTAAAGTGTCAGAAAATGAATTTAAGAGCCTCTGAAGTAGCTTCCCTTCCCCTTCCTGTTTTCAGGCTGATGTTGGTATGAGCTCACTGGGGGATGCACAGGAGAAAGGATGAGATGACAGCAGCTGATATTGCTCCAGGAGAACACAAGTTTTTCCACAGAACAGAGAGGATGCACTAGAGAAATTCTCCTGTGCCACCATCCTTGATGGGGCTGTTCCTCTAAGACAGCTGGAAGAACTTGGAGCTGCCCAAATCCCCTTTCTGGAAGGCTCCAGAGCACAGAATTCCCACAGAGCAATCTGCCCTGAGCTCCCAAATGCCCACCTAAACTTTTGCAGCATCAGTCCTTGCTGAGAGAAGTAAAATCCAATGAGTTGGATCAGATAAAGGAGGGCTTGGCTTTAGAGGTTATTGGTGCCACTCTGGAAATCTTTTATCACCAGAATGAAAAGAACAAAAATCTCTCAATGACTTTGGGATCTTATCTAACATCTGCTTTCTGCACCATTTGCAGGGCAGAGATAAGGATGGCAGGAGGATGTAAAAACCCCAAAATCATATGTGCTGTGTAATGAGCAGGCAGCCAAATGAATAAAGGACACCTTGTGAGGTGCCTGCTTGCAGGTAGGAGAGGAACAGACACCAACTGCACTTCTGATGCTCAGCAGCCTCAAACTCCAGGCTAAAACCTGACAAGAGACACCTCAAGCATGCAAATATGAGCTTGACTTTTTGGGAGTCATTGGACCAGCTGTTCCTAGGCAAATTCTTTTCCATTTATTGGGAAGATGCAGAAACCACAGGTCACATTCCTGACCACTCCTGGCAACCCAAAGGGCCTGGAATTTAATTTTCACAGATGGGGACTTCCCATGATCCTGAGTCCAACAGCTGCAGGCTCCTACCTCACATTCCAAGCTGCTCAAGATCTTTAGAGAAAAGGAAGGATTTGGCAAGACAGACAGGACTGAGGGGTGGTTCCATGAGCAGACACGGTCACACCCTGGGTCAGAGGATTCTCTGTCATTCCAAAATATTCCTTTTTGGACAAGGGAGTCTTTCCAATATGAAAGGTCAGGGGCAACGATGCTTGGAAGCTTTGAAATAATTTCTGAAAGGACAACCAGGTCCAGAGAAGCAAATAATCTCTTTTTAAAAATGATTCAGGTGGTTTAACCATACTATGAGAGGGCAGAAGGAAAAAACCTTAAAAAGTTTCCCAAAAGCTCATTTTCAGCTCAATCCTGGCAAAGGAGCCCTTGCTGGTCATGGAGGTCCTTATCCATAAGGACATGGCCTCAAGATGCACCAAGGGAGGCTCAGCTGGACATCAGGAGCAATTTCCTGGTGGAAAGGGTTGTTAAACACTGGGATGGGCTGCCCAGGGAGGCACTGAGTGTCCATCCCTGGAGCTGTCCAAGCAAGGACTACAGGTGGCACTCAGGGCTCTGGGCTGGTGCCAGGGTGGGGATTGGGCACAGCTTGGACTCAAATCTTGGACCAGGTTTTTTCCAACTTGTGTGATTCATCCTGGCTGGGTCCAAGACTTCCAGCACTTTCTTTAATCCATAATCAGCCAGATAAGATTCTAGGATCAAGAATCCTTCTGGTAGCAGCGAAATTCACTTTGTAATGGAGACAATAATTATACCAGATTAAACACACTCCTTCCCAAAACTGATTGCTCACTCCTTTAATTGCAGTCACGACCAAACATTGCCTCTCCCTGTACAGATCCAGCTGCCACAGGCACTGAAATTCAGCATTAACCACTATTCACCTTTCTGCCTTTTCAAAGCCAACATCTGGTGAAACATTTTCAGGATGTTCTGAAGCCCGTGGACTGCCATGGCTTCATTAAGAAGAAGGTGAGCTGCATGATGATGGCATTTCATCTGTGACAGGCTCATAAAGCCACTGAAAAATGTGTCACTCCACCTGCAGAAAAATCAGCTCTTGGTCCAGCTGTGGAATTTGAGTAGCTGATTATTACAGGAGCATTCCCCTGAAATTAAGGTATAGCTACACATTGGAATGGGGAGAAATTGTGTTCATCAACATGACAGTTCCATTTTACCTGCCTGGATTGCTGAAATGTCGCACTTTGTAGAGACAAGGTTAAAGTTTCAGGGGAAACTGCAGCAATTCTGGCATCTCTTGGCTTGGGATTCCACAGCACTAAGTGATCAGCAGCCCTAAAACTGGGTTTTACAGCTCCTGAAGTATATTAACTGTATATTTACTAAATCAAAATCACAACTGATGGATATTCTCTGAACTGCCTGTTTCTTCCCAATTCTCTGAAATATCCCATGCAAAGAAAGTTTAATTACACTGATCTGCAGCACAGCAAGGATGCGTTTATGAAAGCCCTAATTTAAAAAAATCATTTTTAATATTAAAAACACTATAAAACTCAGAATTACAAACTTCTCCCAATGCCCTCAAGCTGGGCTTTCATTTATGTGATGGCTGCTGGACTCTGCCCAATGTTGTGAAGATGAATCTTCCCTGAAGTCCTGTGAAGAGTAAATCACAGCACAAGTGGGACTAAGAACTCAACTGGAAAAGGAAATCCACTCAGGGAGTTTGGAGCAGAAGCCAAGCATATGCTGAGAGCAGAGAGGCATGAAAAATCACACCAAGGCTCAGACCTTTCCCTTTCTAGCTCACTTCCTTCAGCCATTTCCCAGGAAATCTCCTGGAAGGAAACATCCATAGACAAAACACAATGCTTTTATGCATCTTTAGAACATTCCCATCCACCACTGACACAGAGACCCCAAAGCAACCCAGGTTGGATGTTTTGGGGAATGGTGACAAGTTCAGGATGTTAAATTTTGGTAGCCAGGTGATCTTTAGGGATGAAGGGCTGCAGAGTGATGCAGGAGCGCCTTCATATCTGATCTAGGGGAGGAAAGGAATGGATGAGAAGGAGAAAAACCTCTCTGCAATCCCTTTACTTCCCCTCCTTCCTCAGGAATGGAATCCAGACAGACAAGGTGGCCAAGGCAGCCAGACAGGAAAGCTGATGAGGACTGAGCACATGGCAAAGCCAGTGCATGGTCAACATTTCAGTTCTGGGTTCAGACCAAGGTTTAAGCTCTGAGCTACTTTAGACAGCAGCAAAACAAAAGTTCTCTTTCAAATCCCATTTCTCCAATGTTTTCAAGCCTCTCACGTAAGCATGCTCACACTGCAGGGAGCTTTGGAGATCTCCCCCCTGCAAAACAGCACAGCAAATCCCAAGGATGCTGGTTAGGGACCCTCTGCAGGACCAAGGACAGGGAGAAATCCACACTTCAACAGAACTCTCCACCCACCACAGCCAGCCATCAAAGAAAAATTGGAAGAAAGAGAATAAACCTCAGTGCTCCTCTTTTTTCCTTCATTCTCCCTCCCCAGGAGGTGAAGGGATATGGATATGTAAGAGCACAGCATCAAAGCTCACCATAAAAATCTCAGGCACCTCACATTTCCCACTGGGTACTTCAGGCACTGCAATTGTGTTTGTTCCTCTGTGTTGCACCAGAAAATAACACTGAAGAATGAGGACAGCAGCTTTCAGAAGTTTCAGAAATCTTCTATCTGAGTCCAGGCAGAATCCCCTTTCACTCAAACCAGCCTCAATATAAAGAAATTTCTAGAAGCTCCTACAGTTTGAGGCTTAAAGAGTAATAAAATTGACACAAAAGGCATTGAGACAATTTGCCAGGATCAGGATGAAGTTCAGTCCCACTGTATTTTAGATAGAATTTAACATAGAATCCTATACACAAAGGCCACAGGCACATGCCAAATGGAGTAAACTCCAGTTTAAAGGAAAACTCCAGGAGTTTCAGGCTCAGCTTAACCCAATTGTTCATTTTCAGATGCTCCTGCTGGAAGACATCTACTACAAGCCGTCTTTATCACCAAAATCCTGGAGCAAAAGTTTAGAAAATTCTTCTTTGATCCTTTGAGCCATTCAGTAAAACGCACAAGGTTTTGCCACAAAACAAAGTTGATGAGTTCCTAATCTGGAGTGAAGAGAAAAAAAAAATAAAAAGAAAAAGAGAAAGACCCTTCCTTTAAGGATAATTTGTGCAGTGTGTAAAAAGGACCAATCCCACAAAACTCCAACTGGCCAAAGATTTGCTGGTCCTACAAAAACCTCATTATTTATCACCCTGCCCCTGACAGATTTATCTGTCTAACCCCAAACCCCAGGATGCTTCTGAGATTGAGGATTTAGAGACTTCAACTATTCAAAACCCAGCATCTTTGTAATTCAGAGCTCTTTGATGGTGCACATGTGGCTGTCTCAAGTGCAGATACTTGGATAGTTCAAATCCCTCGAGTTTTGATGCACCACTGCTTCGAGATGCTCCAGGAATTCCACATTCCTGATCACCTTCAGTCTCAGTGGTTTATGGCAGATGCTTCATGCTCCATCTGCTTTTCATTTCAAGCAGCTCCTTAAAGAATTCATCCTAATTTCTGTTTCTGGGAAGGAATGGCCATACCAATATAAGGCGTTCTTTAGAAAATCCCCTTTTCCCCATTTCCTGTTGAAAGGGCACAACTGCTCCTAAGGTGAGAACCTCCCATTTGAGCTGAAGCAGCTCTGGAGTTTCACTGGGCTCTTTTCCACTCTTCAGAAGTTAAATAACAAAACACTGACACTTTTTAACCTGTGGTTGCATTTTCTCCAAATTTTATGCCTTCTGTACATCAATGCATGCAAAGCTTGCAGAGCTTACAGCCAAGAGCCCAGAGCTGAGGCAGCACCCACAGGGACATTTGGATGCAGTCAGAGCCCCAATATGGACCCTGAAAGATAATTTCCAAGTCTGCTGACAGCCAGAATTGGCTGCAGGACCAAAATCTGCTGCTTTTGTGCCTGCTGTGCTCAGACAGGCACAGCAGACACTGCTCTGTCTTCAGGTGAACATGGGCCCCCAAAAGCTGTTGCTTCTGCAGCTGTTCCCTTCTCAAGTGCTTCAATATCCCTTTCTAATGAAAAATGAGCCTTTGACAGCTCTAGAAAGCAACAGCCAAAGGGATGAAGTGTCCAGATTTGGAGCTGAAGTCCCCTGCCCTCCTGATGCACGCACCAAAAATCAGTGTTTCTGTTCTATCCTAATCCTTGCTGCTCCCCTGAAAATCATTTTATATCCCCATCCTCCTCAAAACATCCTCAAACCCCCAGAGAAATCAGCAGTAGCTCTCCCATCACAGTCTCCTGAAAACAGTTTCATCCCAGCAGTGCCAAAGCACCTGGAAGAAGCACCCAGCACTCAAGCCCTGTGCTAAGCCAACGTCTCACTCACGTTCCTCTGCTGGCTGGAAGGAAGTGAGGACACATCCACAGCCCTGGCCAGGCTTCTCTGAAACTTAAGCTGCCTGTGGAAGGTGGCTTTGCAAGAGAAGACTCTGAAAATTGGGGTTTGGGTGGGCATGTTGTGTTTTTTATGCTAATCCAGGAAGATCACCCTCATCTCATGAGCCTTCACAGCACTTGTGCACTGAGGAAGGCCGGGACAAACGTCTGAGCTAAGGTGGATTTAACAGCAGGAAGGGATAAATTCCTGATTTATCTGCTAAATCTTCAAGGTTCTCCCTGCTTACGCTTTAATTCTCTGTTTTATCTGAACTTTCTGGGTATGATATTGAACGAGCAAAGCACATTCCGCTGTCAGGCTGGGGCTCTGTAATCCAACTTTGCCCTGAAGACTCCTCCCAGCCTGCAAGAAAGTGAAAGTCTGCGAGTGAAAAGGGAGAAAACAACTCTTAAAACCCCAAAGGCCACTGTGGGAGCTGCATCAAGCCCTAAAGCTGAGGCTCATGTAAACACTGTGTGCTGCTCCTGTGATCTGGCGGCAGCGGACGAGCCGTATCCTGTTTTTCACAACACCGGGCTGAAGTTACTGCAGCTCACATTTTGTTTAAGTGTTCTCCACTCCCACAGCATCACTATAATTAGTGTGGAGCTGGCTTGCAGAGGCAGCAGAAAGGGCCTGTCAGGCCAGTGCTGAGTAATTAGATTGCAAGGAGTTGATCTGAGTCTACACACGGTGATAATCGATCCATTTAATCACTGCTTAATAAAATTAAAATCCTCATCTGCGCACAGGCAGCGCCTTCATTAAGGAAACGCTGCAGGAGCCTCCACGCTGCCCATTCACAGGCTTTTGCCAAAACACCCTTTTTAAACAAGGGCCAGGAGAGCAGTGACACATATCAAAGCTCACAATGAATGCACACTGTAAACAGGACATCACATCACAAAAAAAAAAAATCCCCAATCGGGGCAGCGCTTCCATAAACATTGGCCAACGTACCGTCGGTGAAGTCCAGTGCATACACTGGGAATCTTCGTGCAATGTCATCAGAAATCCCCTTGCCAATATTGAGAAAGTCGTGCAGCTGAAGAAAGGAAGGAAGTGCTGTGTCAGTGTAAAGGCTCATGCATTGTTAAAGAGATTAAGCTCCTTATTCAACTCTGATAGGAGCGAGAGGGCTCGTTTTGAATAGGGCATTCAAATCCCGTCTTGTCATGATAATAAAAATAAACTCACCAGGGTTCAGTTTATATCCTCACACCATTGTAAAAGAGAAATTCCCCCACACCACCTCATTTTCCTCCCTTTTTTTCCCCTTTTTCCCCCTCCCATTCCTATCTGCATCCGTTTTGCAGGTGAGGGAGCTGAAGATCCACTGGAAGGATCAGACCTTGGGTTCCCTGCGGTTAAACATGTCTGAGGTGCCTTCCCCATCCCTCCACACAACTTTTCTTTTAGATGCCAGCACAAAAATTCCCCTGAATCCACATGAAACCTCTGGAAGAGGATGCCCAGCAAGTGCTTCTTCCTTGGCATTGCCATGGCAGAGACCTCAAAGAGATGTGAGGGAATTCAGGCTGTCTGCACCTCAAACTCCATCAACAGGGAAAAGCTTGAATAAATCCACACAACCAAGCTGCAATTTCTGCCCATTAAAACACAACAAAAACACTGGGGAAGGGTTCCAAAAATCCAACATGTTCCCTTTTATTCCTGGTTTGGGGAAGATGCAGTGGGATTGCTGACAGAATCTGCTGCTCACCACAGGCAATGAGGAGCTTGTCAGGAATATGTGACAGCTGCTATTGACTCTCAGCCTCCCAATCCTCACAACTCCTTCCTTATGGAAAGCACATGGAAAGCATCAGGGTAGGCAACACTTACAAATGAGGCACCTGTCAGATTTTTTCCTGTTATTCTCAGAGCACACAAACCACTCTGAAAATCAAATGCACCTTTATGCAGTGGTAACAACCCCAGCTGCTTCAGCTAAAACGTTCTATGGATTTGTTGCAGAACCAGGCACAGAAGAGTTATAACCTCTGCTAGGGAGTGTAAGGGGGGGGAATAAAAATCACAGACACAAAATTTACACCCACAGATCATCTCAAAGCAGCAGGGAGCTCTTCCTTTGGCTGGTTCATGTGGAAACTGATAAAAATGACTGCTTTAGAAAGGACTTGACACTACTCATTTAATGGACTACACACAGCTTTGCCTTCTCTCCTGGGACTCACCTGTTTGCACCAACTGGAAATCAGAACCACAAACAAGATAAAGAAGGGAATCTTCTCCTTTAGAAGGAATGCACTGGGCCCAACAATCACTGGGTTTGGGGTGCAAAGGAGGACCAGCTCCTTTATC
The DNA here is from genome assembly GCA_013186435.1 of Turdus rufiventris. Taxonomy (NCBI): domain Eukaryota; kingdom Metazoa; phylum Chordata; class Aves; order Passeriformes; family Turdidae; genus Turdus; species Turdus rufiventris. The sequence continues at coordinate 591,702 of PYHW01010656.1, read as the reverse complement.
AGTGACTGTATCACCTCAGATTTCAGCTATTCAAGTCCATTCTGCTGCAATTTGCCAATACACCTGTAGGACTCTTCAAACTTCAGGACAGTTTCAACTCTAGCCTGACTAAGGATGAGCAGACAGATGTGTTGCCAGCAGACACCAGCAAAACATCTGCATTTTCAGCATTTCCGAAAAATCTCTGCGCTTCAACCATATCTGGTGGCAGAGCTGGACATCAAAGCCAGATGCACTCGAAAAGCAATTTAATTTTTCCCCCCAGAAAGAGATTCCTGAAGGCATGAGTCAGCCAGAGAATCACAATGGCCTCAGACTGGGATGTTTACTTATCATGCTGCAGTGAGCACGGGGAAAAGGATGCTGGGGGTGTCTCATCTTCCAGGGGAGGAGGAACGTGGCTGCTCCTGGCCTGGGGCAGCAGGGAGGAGGCTCTGGAGCACAAAACCCGTTCCAGGCAGCTGGGAGTGTGCAGAGGAGGAAAGCAGTGCCTAACTCATCCCACAGGGCACGAGGGTTATGTTTAAGACCCCCCTGATTCCTTCACGCACTCTTTTCTGGTGTGTGTGAGTGTGAAACGAGGGTACGGGGTGTCAGTGGAACCTCACCAGCAGGAAAAGCTGTTCCTTCTCTTGGGTTGGTCCTCATGTGAGCTTTCCTCTCTGCTCTCCTACCCTCAGACTCAACCTGGGCTGCACCAGAGATATCACAGAATCACAGAATGCTTTGGGCTGGAAGGGACCTCAAAGCCCACCCAGTTCCACCCCTGCCATGGGCAGGGACACCTTCCACTGTCCCAGGCTGCTCCAAGCCCCATCCAAGCTGGCCTTGGACACTTCCAGGGATCCAGGGGCAGCCTCAGCAAATCTGGGCACCCTCACAGGGAAGGATTCCTTCCCAATATCCCATCTAAATCTACCTCTTTCAGCTTAATGCCATTCCCCCTTCTCCTGTCACTCCATGCCCTGCAAGAAGTCCCTCTCCCCTCCCAGCAGAAGGCTGCTAAAAGACCGGGTTACAAAAGATAAGAAAAAAACAAAATGCAAAAGCCTAAGTTAATTGACCTCCAAAGTTACAGGTCTTTTTGGTTTTGCTTTTATCCCCCCACCTATCAAATAGATGAATTTTATGAATTTTTTCATTTTCCATTCTACAAATCCCTCCCAGCTTCTTGCTGGGATTATTTGGGTTAGAGGAAGAGGCTAAGCCAGAACTTAGGAGCTATGAAGCCAAACAGAAAAAATCTGCTCCAACAACTCTGACTCTTACTCAGCACTCCCCAAAAGTGCTGGGGGGCTGCAGGAGTATTTTACAGAGATCAGGGACAGGAGTCTGTACAAAAATCCTGTATCTTCTGTATGCTCCCTCCTGCTGATGCTGAGCACACACAGCCCCCTCAGCAAATCCACACAGGACACAAAATCACAGCCAGAAAAACATCACAGCTGTTAGGGGCTCCTCCATGAACAAAATCACAATTAGATGCCTCAGTAAACAAGAGGATTTCAGGCTGACTTAATTATGATTGAGTACATAGCCTTGCCTAAATAATCCTCTGAGACGAGCCAAGGCAAAGTGATGGTGCTGTAGGCACAGCAGGAATGTGACTGTCACATCCCCCTCAGTGTTTCAGCAGAGGTAGAAACAAGCACTTGCAAAAATCCCACTCACACAAAGAATTTAAAGCCTGTTTCCCCTCCCATCACTGCAGGACCCAGGAGGGCAGATTTTCATGTCACCCAGAGATTTTACACCTTCCTGAGAGCTCACTTGTCATAGTCCAGGGGCTCCACTGAGGGTTTTTATTTCTCTGGAGGGTGCTGACAGGTTGAAATTCCACCCCTGCTCTCACATGGGTTTGTGCTTGTATTAAATGCTTCCTCTCCACAAGGTGGGAAGATGCTGGAGATGGCTCTCAGGAGCTGAAGAATCCAGCCTAGGGGCTCACATCAACCTCACTTCTCCAGGCAAACCTTGGCTTGCCAGGAAATCTCTCCTTTCTCAGCTCTTTGCGCTGGCAGAGCGAGGTGGGGATACAGAGGCTGCATCTCCCAGGATAAAATGGCTTTAAAAAAACAACAGTTCAGCAAATCCAGGCCCACAACTGGATGCCAAAATCAAGAGCTGAAGGAAGAAGTGTCACTCTCTAGAGCACTGGTTTGGAGAAATCAGGATTCTGCCTGGCCAAGCAGGCCAGCAGGAATCACCAGCCTCAGGGCCAAGATCTACAAGCTCAGTGTGTTATCCAGCCCTCCTCACCAAAATGACAGAGCAGAAAACTCTCTGGAGAATTTTTTTTTTTTGCTATTTTTAGCAAAAGACAAAACCAGACACTTCAACTGCTCTAACAAAAACCCCTTTGAAAGGCCAGGTGTAAAGGGTTAAACCTACTTTAGGTAAATTACTACTCCAAATATCCCTGCCTTGCACAACCTGGGTTAAAGAGGGTTTCAGGACTTGTTCTGCAAAGTTAAGAGCAGGTATGGGGTCTAGCAAAGTTCAAAGCACTACCTATAAGCAAGGGGATTCCACAGGAAAAACATGAGCTTTGCTCACTTCCAGATGTGCAGATCAAACCCCTTAAATCTATTCCAGGGGAAAAAAAAAAGCTAAGTGAAGCGGCTCCTGCACTACAAGCAACCCAAAGCTTTGGGATTATTTGTAATGCAGGGGCAGGAGCAGCATGCTGGAGATGGCACAGTTTGTTTTTCAGGTATGCTGTCTGCTTAAAGAATGGATTTCTGAACGGAAAAACAAAGCAATGACCAACACACAGGAAATTCCAGAAAAGAAAGCTGAGTTACAGCACTTCCCTCGAACTTTAAAGTACAAAGCAAGTAATGCTTTACAGAGCTACAGATCAAACAGGGAGAATTCAGGCCAAATACTGACAGGCAACTTTTAAGTGAAATTACCGTGCAGAGATGGCCAAGAAGACTTTTGGCTGCAGGAAAGACAAGCAGCAGCTTCCTTCAGAGCCTTCTGATTGTGAGGATTAAGTACCTTGGACTGACAAGGAGCAGGGAGCATTAATCCCACCCTGCACTAAGCATCTGGAATCAAAGTCCTGCAACCATTTCAACCCCCAAGTGCTCTGCATCCCTTCAGCACCTGCCTCTTTCTTTTTTGGAGATTTACAGCAGAATCTGTGCAAGGTGGATGAGCACACAGCAGAAATTTGGGGAAGCCTCAATGCTGTGAATGCTGCTGCATCCAGTGGCATCAAGTGTTCACCTCCTCACCCCAGATCCCCTTGGACTGAGGGATTTGGACAGCAGGGAGGCAGGGGCATGGCAGAGGTGCTCAAGCCTTACCTTGAGTGGTTTGTTACCGTGTGACTTGAGCCCATCCTTCATCCCTGAGGGTCTCTGATTTGCCACCGTCAGCAAGTGGCGTTGGTGCACCAAGGCCTCCTTGAACTCCTCCTCAGTTTTGGTTTCCAGAAGCTTCTGCCGGAAGGTTATGTCAGAAAACATCGTGGCAAAGGTCCTGCCCACTTCTGTGGCCGTTTTGGTGCTTTTCTAAGCAGGGAAAAAAAAAAAAAAAAAAAAAAAAGACAGAAAAAGTGTTTGCAAAACCATCTAATTTCATTTCTGAAAGGTAAACCCCATCATTTATCCCTCTGAAAAGGAACTTCCCAGGATACCAGACAGACCTGAGGGATGAGGGCACATGTGGAAGTTGTTGCAGATGAACAAACATCCACAGCAGAATCCTGTGGAGGCACCAACACAGGTCCTGATCTGAAGCCCTGATTGATCTTTACTTGATCAACTTCCCAGAAATCAATCCAAGGCTGAATCATGCTGAGCATGCATTTTATCCCTGGTTTCCCTTCAAGACCAGACAAACAGAAGTCTTTGCTACCTCACAGCACCTCAGCATTGCTGCTCCTGGGGTGGAAAGGGGCTGCAGTCAAGGTTTCTGCAGGTACTGATGTCTTATCTGAAAGACTGGGATTATTGTGCTTATCTGATTCCTATTTTCTGGGCATTAAAACTCAGTTCATCTGGCCACTCTGGGGCAATTCTGGCAGCACAAGTGGAGACTGAGAGCTCTCAGCTCAAGTAACCAGTGGCAGAGAGGAAAGAATGGGAAAAAACAGCTGAGCACACACAGCGAGCTCCTGTCTGTCTTCACTGAATGTTCAGAAGGGACAGGAGTCTTGCAACCATGAAAAAAGTTTATTTTCAGGATTTAATATTTCTGTGAGACAAAGGCCTGATTTTTGGGGGTCCAGCTTGCAACAGAATCCAAGCCGCCTTCCTGCTGCAGGAAATGAAATGCAAAGGGAAGAGCAAAGGAGGCTCCCCATCCCTGCACAAACCCAGCACATCCAAGCTCTCAATCCTGACCTGCTCACCTGCTTCCTACTGTGGCCAGGACAGGTAAAATACTTGCCAAAGCCAAATTACACAGAAGCACAGCTCATTAAAACCACAGCTCCTTCTGATGCCACGTTTTAAACCACCCACCTCTTCTACACCCCCCACTCATCATGCAGCAGCTACCAGAGACACCCAAACACTCCCCAGCCCTGGAGAAGCTCCAACCTCCTCTCACTGCTGTGAAAAGAAGAGTGAGCATCTGTGATTGATCCCAATTGCTTCTCATGATTCACAAATGAACAGATGAACAATTTCTCCATGAACACAATCAAATAATTCAGTGTGGGTGACGCAGAGGGGCAGGTGTGGGTGGCACTGAGCTGGTCCCAGAGTCATTGCTAACGCTGCTCTTCCTCCATCACTCACACCACCCTCCTCTTTCCATTTGCTCAGAAAAGTTGTGGCTGCCCCTGGATCCCTGGAAGTGTTCAAGGCCAGGCTGGATGGGGCTTGGAGCAACCTGGGATAGCGGAAGGTGTCCCTGCACATGGCAGAGGGTTGGAATGAGATTGTCTTAACTGTCCCTCCCAACCCAAACCATTCTGAGATTCCATCACCAGGAATAAAACACTCACTAGGGCACCCTCAATTTAAATGTCTAGGGAGAGGTTTGGATTTAAGTGAAGGATTTTCCCTGGGACTTGCTTTTAGAGTTTGTGAAGCAGCCTGGATTTGCCATCACAGAGGAGGCTCCACCTTTCACCTCTAAGCAGCAGCAACCCTTGGGATGGATGCTTCAAGGATTTTTTTCAACATTTCCAATACTCTTCCCATTCTTCCTGCACTGAGGAGATGAACAGTTCAGAGAGGATACATATTTGCAGGAAAACTCCATTTTTTTCCTTCCTCCATAGTAGCAAGGCCAAGGATCTGGATTCTCAGCACAACAAATGCCCATTTTGTGGACTCTCCACCTCCCTTTCCCCCCGAGCAAGGCCCGTTGAATTTACTGCTGTCAGCAGGTTAATTATTTTAACTGCTGCACCAGAAATGCGCACTTGGGGCTGGCTCCATCAACCCATTTAAAATAAAAAAGCAGATTGGCAAGTGTGAGCTTTGCTGGCCTCCACTCCCTTCCCTTAATTTGATGCTGACCATTGGAACTGCAAGCTCTCGGGATCCGAGCGGATGCGGAGCCGCTCGCCGGGCGCTTTGCACGTAGCTGGCCCGAGATAACAATGAGGGAGAGATCCATGGAGCTGCACACAGCTCCAGCTGCTCTCCCTCCTGCTTTTCACAAGGAACATCAATATGTTTTCAGCCTGTTGGCTTGGAGGTCGATGCCAAAAGCATCGAGCGGCCCGGTTGGGAAAGACCTGCCAGAAATGCTGGGAAAGAAGGAAACACCAGGATTCCCATTTCAGCGAGGGTGGTGGTGAAGGGTGGGAGCAGAGAGGCCAGAGCAGCAGGTCCCAAGGTCACACAGATAGAACTGAAGAGCAGGAAATTGAATCAGGACATATCCTGTCCCAGAAAAGGTCCCCAGCCTTTCCAGCACCTCCCAGCAGCTCCAAGGTGTAAACAGGCAGCTGGAGGTGAAAAGGTCTTGAGCTTTGAATCACCCAGCCATCAGCTGAAAAACCACCTTGGTCAGGCCAGTGCTTTCTAGGAAGACAGGATGGTGATCCCCAATTAACCTTGATGCACCCCATGATATCAGAGTTGGACTTGGATGATCCTTGTGAGTCCCTTCCAACTCAGGATGCTCTGAGTGCAGTAAATGTGTTCTACTGCGCCATTCTTGTCTACACCAAAGCAGCAGAACTTGAGCAGGCTTTAACCTTGCTGTTTCAAGTGCTAAAAGCTCTGAAAACACATCAGGGACGGTCTGACCTTAGAAGCACCAGAGCTCCCAGAAAGCCTCACCCTCACTGCAGCAGAGCTCAAAAAAGAATCATCTTCCTCTTGGCTACATCACCTGCAGCTGCTGCAGCCACACGTGCAGGGTAAATGTCAGCCCCATCAGGGAAGTTTGCTGGGAAGCAACCCAGACCTTTGCAGTGGAGTAGCAGCTGTAGGCTCACAAGGGCCTTTCAAAAGCTTGGCTTTAGCAAGGATCTGCATTTCTCACTTCTAAAAATAGCAGCTACAGCTGGAGAGGGAAATCCATGGAGTGTTAAGGGCATCCCAGGTGTGTATGGGGGATACACAGTGTTCTCCTCCCCATCAGGATACAGGCCACGAGACAAGGACACAGCCCGCTCATCTAGCCCTAACCAACAGGATAAATCATCTTGACAGCTGCTGAGAAGACCTCGGGCCTTTTCACATCCCTTTGTGTTTTAAAAACAACATTTATTAACCCTTGGAGGAGACCAAGGCAAAGCAAACTCAGGAGAAGACCCCAAAGTTGTGGAGCAAGAAGACAAGACTCACCATCTTGGGAGGAGCCAGGACCAGGATGACAAATCTGACTTCACAGGAGTTCTCCCCCCAGTTCTGAGGCCTCTCCAGGCGGCTGATGCAAACGTGACGTCGCTGAAGGGACTTTATAGTGCAACTGCCAGGGAAAATGGGATTGTTAGACTTAGCCCCACAGCACCAGCCATGACCTCCCCGGGTGCACAAGGTATAAAACCACACCTCAGCTCTGAGAAACACATTAAGTTTGTGGTTTAAGACTGCTGAAGCACCTTAAACAAAGACTTTTAGTTACTGTTAGCCCAATTCTGCTCCCTTTTGTACAATTTGACACCTGTGTTTTTATGGGAAATACCTTTCAAGATTTCAAGGTGTATTCTGCCTTTTCCTCCAGCTGTTTTTCAACAGCCAAGAAAACAAATGACAGAAAGCACAACACACCGAGTACTTGCAGAGCTACAAAAGCTTCTACACACACAAAAAAGCTTCTTATTAAAAACCACCTGCATTATTGGAAAGCAGAGTACACTTCATTTCACCTGATCTCCCAGAGTGCTTCTGGAAACACTGAGGCAAAATGCCAAGCCAATATATTCCCACTTCTGCCTCAGGCAGACCTCTCTGTTGTAATATCTTTCCCCATTTGCTCCTAGCTCTTGTTTTCCCCTTTCAGGCTCACAAGTGTTAAAGAAACCAGGCTGACCTCCCTACTCGAGATGCAGAGACAGGATCAGTGCTTGGAGGGAAATCCCTGGCTGGAATCCAGAGGATGGGATGGATGTTTGACTCCCAGCACCATGACTAGCAAAAAAAAAGTTGTGTGGAATAAACACAGGGATCATCTCCAGAGGCTGTGGAAGAGCAGGTCTGTCTCTACTCCAGGATATTTAAACAGAGCTGGGACCTGCTTAGCTGCCACTTTTCCTGCTGGGAAATTTGGGGTTTGGTGCAGGGGCAGCAGGTGGGTAATGCCAGCCTGGCAGGCAGCCCTCCTGTTCCCTTTAAAGTCACCAACCACTTCCCAACCCTTCTGTAAAACCTCTGGTGAAAAATGCACACAGGGTTTGCCCACAGACATCTGGAAGAGGTAGGGAAGTGTTCTCCTACCTCACAGTGATTTTCCCCTCCTTTTATCTGGCTCAAAGTTTTATTTCAACTGCTTGCTCCCTTTTGCTCATTGAACAAGTACCTATCACAGCTCTCCAACAGGAGGATTTATTTCTCTAATGTCTCTTCCATCATCCCATCTTATTTCTTTCCTTTTAAGATGTATTCGCACCCCCATGCACCCTGAGGGCTGCTCCATTAACAAGATCTTTGGCTGGAGATGTCCTAGTCAGCACCACGTTGTATTTTCTATGAAGTTCTTCACTATTTGCATTTAAAAAAAAATAAAAATCACACCATGAAGTATTTTCTTACTGAGTTTGACTTCCTGATCTCAGACTGAAAGCAGCCTGCTTCTATAAATTAATCTCAGAGAGGCACTCTGAAAGCAACTAAACAGCTTAATTAGAACAATACAGGGCATGAGAAAGATGACACTGCTTCATTCATTTAACTTCCCTTCACCACAGCCTCTTGTTCTTTTTATACTTGAATCAACTTTGGAAGAGAGAAAGATCAAGGCAGCTCCAAAGGTGAGGAATAAATATCTTTTGAAGTAATTGAAAATAAGAGTGCAAGCTACACTTGTTTTCACAAGCAAAGCCAAACTCCTGCTTGCAATCCAGCTGTGGCTGGACAGCAGACAAGTCTCCTTGTGTTACAGCTCAGCAAGCCAGAGGGGACATGAACTCTGGGATTTGGACCAACTGGAGAACCTTCAAGTGACCCAACACCTTCGGTTCTCTCACCTTCACCCACCTGGTCACCAGCAGTGAATGATTACTGCACCATGAGCATTAATTCTGAGCTCAGCTCTCAGCACGTCCATACCTCAGGTGCTGAGCTCATCGAGTAATCTGTTTTGGAAAGGAAGATTTGCTGGTCATTTTGGACATTATTTCTATCCCAGACATGGCCAGAAGCAGTAATCAGCCACCTGCAGCTCACAGAGCTGTACCAACACTTCCCAGACATCATCCCTGCCCTGCCATGTGCTCCAGGCAGGACCTGACCAAGCAAAAAACCACTGAAGTACAAAGCAATTTGGAAAAGCCTATTATAAAGTGCAGTAATGAAGCAAACCACATGTTCTGGAGTTTTCTTTCTCCCTGGAGTGACAGGGTTATATGTCAGCTCCATGAATTGTCTCCAGGGCTGTATTTTCCAGAGACAGGAGTGCTGCCAGCAGTGCCACAATCCCACTTCAGCTCAAGAGTTCTGGAGGGGAAAACTGGACTGTAAAAACCTGAGCTTTGCTATTGGGTCTCTCTTACATACAAGATCATTTTTCTGGGAGCCACCAAAAATTTGTGTTTCAGTCAGGAGTTCACTGTTTCCTTAAAAAGAGAATCCTGAAAGATTCTGAAAGATTTCACAGGGACCACATTTACAAGACACCAAGAAATCTGCTGTCGTTATCAACCCTTTCTATCTGAAATAATTTTATTCAGAGTGCTGGAATCTGAGGTTTCTCACACTTCTCCTCCAACTCCTCTGTAAAGAACTCTGTGGACACTGACACATGGATCTAAATCCCAATATCACACCAGTGAAATGAAGAACTTCCAACACTTAGGTCAATGGACAAATAATTTAGACCAATAACACTTTCACAAATCAGGCTGGAGTTGATTTAGTGAGGACAAACCTGATTAAAACCAGATTTAAACAGGTGCCACAGAGAAGAGGGGATGTACCTGAGCCTGGCTGCATGGAGGGGAGAAACAGTGCAGAATGCAGCCTCATCTGAGAGTGCTCTCCCTCTGTTATATCCATTTATTTGGGGAAAAAAAATGATGTTTCAGTATTTCCAGTGCCAAATCACTCCTGCCCATGCATCATTCAGCAGCTCAAGCTTTTCTTCAAATTTAAGCCATTATTTAGCTGACTCAAATCCTATTCCCTGGTGCAGCACTTACAGCTCGCACTTTTGTTTTAATTCCAGAATCCAGATACAAATACAATACAAACCAAAACTGCAGTCCCAACTAGATTTGTGCAAATATTTGTAAAAGACACCAAAAAAAAAA